>JAVGWX010000024.1:13721371-13883871 GCA_036924085.1 Ariolimax columbianus | reverse complement strand
TCCTCCTCCTCCTACTTCTTCTTCTTCTCCTCCTCCTCCTTCTTCTTCTTCTTCTTTTTCTTCTTCTTCTTCTTCTTCTTCTTCTTCTTCTTCTCCTCCTTCTTCTTCTCCTCCTCCTTCTTCTTCTTCTTCTTCTTTTTCTTCTTCTTCTTCTTCTTCTTCTTCTTCTTCTTCTTCTCCTCCTCCTACTTCTTCTTCTGCTCCTCCTCCTTTTTCTTCTTCTTCTCCTCCTCCTCCTTCTTCTTCTCCTCCTCCTACTTCTTCTTCTTCTCCTCCTCCTTCTTCTTCTTCTTCTTCTTTTTCTTCTTCTTCTTCTTCTTCTTCTTCTTCTTCTTCTCCTCCTCCTACTTCTTCTTCTTCTCCACCTCCTTTTTCTTCTTCTTATCCACCTCCTACTTCTTCTTCTTCTCCTCCTCCTTCTTCTTCTTCTTCTTTTTCTTCTTCTTCTTCTTCTTCTTCTTCTTCTCCTCCTCCTTCTTCTTCTTCTTCTTCTCCTCCTCCTACTTCTTCTTCTTCTCCTCCTCCTCCTTCTTCTTCTTCTTCTTCTTCTTTTTCTTCTTCTTCTTCTTCTTCTTCTTCTTCTCCTCCTCCTACTTCTTCTTCTTCTCCTCCTCCTCCTTCTTCTTCTTCTTCTTTTTTTCTTCTTCTTCTACTTCTTCTTCTTCTTTTTCTTCTTCTCTCCTCTTTTTACCTCCTATTTCTTCTTCTTCTTCTTCTTCTTCTACTACTACTACTGCCTCTTCTTCGTTCTAAAACTCACGCTACCAAACCCCGAAAAGGGCTTAGCAAGAAGCAGAATGTTGTCCCATAGAACGGAATGCAATGTGTCGTTAGTTTACAGCTTGACCGCGATATATAATTTTTTGTTGTTGTTGCGTTCTCCTTAATTCTCTATTCCCCAAGGCGGTGTGAGTTGCACTATGTTTTTACTTTGCGCCATCCGGCCCAGTGTATCCGACTTCAGCATGCATTTTATGTAAGGGTCTGCTTCCTCCTGCATTTTCTAAAGGTTTGCTTCCCCGGGGTAACTTCCGGTGCTGTGATATGGGAGCGAACCCAGCACCTTCAATTGTGAGCCGTGTCACTTAACCACTAGCCCACGCCGCCCAACTGCGATATTTTCACCTCTCGGCCGGGCACATCCGACTTCAGCAGGCATTTTTAGTACCGGGCTAGCCAACCATTAAGGAGGACTAAGGAGTAAAACAAGGATGCATGCTCTCTCCATTGTTCTAAAACATCTAGGCGGAAAACGTCACAAGGAGAGGTGGAGGAGGAGAAGGTGAGGTGGAGGAGGTTAGGAGAGGTGGAGGAGGTTAGGACAAGGAGAGGTGGAGGAGGTTAAGAGAAGGTGAGGTGGAGGAGGTTAGGACAAGGAGAGGTGGAGGAGGTTAAGAGAAGGTGAGGTGGAGGAGGTTAGGACAAGGAGAGGTGGAGGAGGTTAGGACAAGGAGAGGTGGAGGAGGTTAAGAGAAGGTGAGGTGGAGGAGGTTAGGACAAGGAGAGGTGGAGGAGGTTAAGAGAAGGTGAGGTGGAGGAGGTTAGGACAAGGAGAGGTGGAGGAGGTTAGGACAAGGAGAGGTGGAGGAGGTTAAGAGAAGGTGAGGTGGAGGAGGTTAGGACAAGGAGAGGTGGAGGAGGTTAGGACAAGGAGAGGTGGAGGAGGTTAGGACAGGGAGAGGTGGAGGAGGTTAGGACAGGGAGAGGTGGAGGAGGTTAAGAGAGGTGGAGGAGGTTAGGACAAGGAGAGGTGCAGGAGGTTAAGAGAGGTGGAGGAGGTTAGGACAAGGAGAGGTGGAGGAGGTTAGGACAGGGAGAGGTGGAGGAGGTTAGGACAGGGAGAGGTGGAGGAGGTTAAGAGAGGTGGAGGAGGTTAGGACAAGGAGAGGTGGAGGAGGTTAGGACAGGGAGAGGTGGAGGAGGTTAGGGCAAGGAGAGGTGGAGGAGGTTAAGAGAGGTGGAGGAGGTTAGGACAAGGAGAGGTGAAGGTGGTTAAGACAGGGAGAGGTGGAGGAGGTTAGGACAAGGAGAGGTGGAGGAGGTTAGGACAGGGACAGGTGGAGGAGGTTAGGACAGGGAGAGGTGGAGGAGGTTAAGAGAGGTGGAGGAGGTTAGGACAAGGAGAGGTGGAGGAGGTTAGGACAGGGAGAGGTGGAGGAGGTTAGGGCAAGGAGAGGTGGAGGAGGTTAAGAGAGGTGGAGGAGGTTAGGACAAGGAGAGGTGGAGGTGGTTAAGACAGGGAGAGGTGGAGGAGGTTAGGACAGGGAGAGGTGGAGGAGGTTAAGACAAGGAGAGGTGGAGGAGGTTAAGACAGGGAGAGATGGAGGAGGTTAGGACAGAGAGAGGTGGAGGAGGTTAGGACAGGGAGAGGTGGAGGATATTAAGACAGGGAGAGGTGGAGGAGGTTAGGACAAGGAGAGGTGGAGGAGGTTAAGACAGGGAGAGGTGGAGGAGGTTAGGACAAGGAGAGATGGAGGAGGTTAGGACAGGGAGAGGTGGAGGAGGTTAGGACAGGGAGAGGTGGAGGTGGTTAAGACAGGGAGAGGTGGAGGAGGTTAGGACAGGGAGAGGTGGAGGAGGTTAGGACAGGGAGAGGGGGAGGTGGTTAAGACAGGGAGAGGTGGAGGAGGTTAGGACAGGGAGAGGTGGAGGAGGTTAAGAGAGGTGGAGGAGGTTAGGACAAGGAGAGGTGGAGGTGGTTAAGACAGGGAGAGGTGGAGGAGGTTAGGGCAGGGAGAGGTGGAGGAGGTTAAGAGAGGTGTAGGAGGTTAGGACAAGGAGAGGTGGAGGAGGTTAAGAGAGGTGGAGGAGGTTAGGACAAGGAGAGGTGAAGGAGGTTAAGAGAGGTGGAGGAGGTTAGGACAAGGAGAGGTGGAGGAGGTTAGGACAAGGAGAGGTGGAGGTGGTTAAGAGAGGTGGAGGAGGTTAGGAGAGGTGAAGGAGGTTAGGACAAGGAGAGTTGGAGGAGGTTAGGACAGGGAGAGGTGGAGGAGGTTAGGACAAGGAGAGGTGGAGGAGGTTAGGACAGGGAGAGGTGAAGGAGGTTAAGAGAGGTGGAGGAGGTTAAGAGAGGTGAAGGAGGTTAGGACAAGGAGAGGTGAAGGAGGTTAAGAGAGGTGGAGGAGGTTAAGAGAGGTGAAGGAGGTTAGGACAAGGAGAGGTGGAGGAGGTTAGGACAGGGAGAGGTGGAGGAGGTTAGGACAGGGAGAGGTGGAGGAGGTTAGGACAAGGAGAGGTGGAGGAGGTTAGGACAGGGAGAGGTGGAGGAGGTTAGGACAAGAAGAGGTGGATGAGGTTAGGACAAGGAGAGGTGGAGGAGGTTAGGACAGGGAGAGGTTGAGGAGGTTAGGACAGGGAGAGGTGGAGGAGGTTAGGACAGGGAGAGGTGGAGGAGGTTAGGACAGGGAGAGGTGGAGGAGGTTAGGACAAGGAGAGGTGGAGGAGGTTAGGACAGGGAGAGGTGGAGGAGGTTAGGACAAGAAGAGGTGGATGAGGTTAGGACAAGGAGAGGTGGAGGAGGTTAGGACAGGGAGAGGTTGAGGAGGTTAGGACAGGGAGAGGTGGAGGAGGTTAGGACAGGGAGAGGTGGAGGAGGTTAAGACAAGGAGAGGCGGAGGAGGTTAGGACAGGGAGAGGTGGAGGAGGTTAGGACAAGGAGAGGTGGAGGAGGTTAGGACAGGGAAAGGTGGAGGAGGTTAGGACAAGAAGAGGTGGATGAGGTTAGGACAAGGAGAGGTGAAGGAGGTTAAGAGAGGTGGAGGAGGTTAAGAGAGGTGAAGGAGGTTAGGACAAGGAGAGGTGGAGGAGGTTAGGACAGGGAGAGGTGGAGGAGGTTAAGACAAGGAGAGGCGGAGGAGGTTAGGACAGGGAGAGGTGGAGGAGGTTAGGACAAGGAGAGATGGAGGAGGTTAGGACAGGGAGAGGTGGAGGAGGTTAGGACAAGAAGAGGTGGATGAGGTTAGGACAAGGAGAGGTGGAGGAGGTTAGGACAGGGAGAGGTGGAGGAGGTTAGGACAGGGAGAGGTGGAGGAGGTTAGGACAAGGAGAGGTGGAGGAGGTTAGGACAGGGAGATGTGAAGGAGGTTAAGAGAGGTGGAGGAGGTTAGGACAAGGAGAGGTGGAGGAGGTTAGGACAAGGAGAGGTGGAGGAGGTTAGGACAAGGAGAGGTGGAGGAGGTTAGGACAAGGAGAGGTGGAGGTGGTTAAGAGAGGTGGAGGAGGTTAGGACAGTGAGAGGTGGAGGAGGTTAGGACAAGGAGAGGTGGAGGAGGTTAGGACAGGGAGAGGTGGAGGAGGTTAGGACAAGGAGAGGTGGAGGAGGTTAGGACAAGGAGAGGTGGAGGAGGTTAGGACAAGGAGAGGTGGAGGTGGTTAGGACAAGGAGAGGTGGAGGAGGTTAGGACAAGGAGAGGTGGAGGAGGTTAGGACAAGGAGAGGTGGAGGTGGTTAAGAGAGGAGGAGGAGGTTAGGACAAGGAGAGGTGGAGGTGGTTAAGAGAGGTGGAGGAGGTTAGGACAAGGAGAGGTGGAGGTGGTTAAGAGAGGTGGAGGTGGTTAGGACAGGGAGAGGTGAAGGAGGTTAAGAGAGGTGGAGGAGGTTAGGACAGGGAGAGGTGGAGGTGGTTACGAGAGGTGGAGGAGGTTAGGACAAGGAGAGGTGGAGGTGGTTAAGAGAGGTGGATGTGGTTAGGACAGGGAGAGGTGAAGGAGGTTAAGAGAGGTGGAGGAGGTTAGGACAGGGAGAGGTGGAGGTGGTTAGGACAAGGAGAGGTGGAGGTGGTTAAGAGAGGTGGAGGAGGTTAGGACAAGGAGAGGTGAAGGAGGTTAAGAGAGGTGGAGGAGGTTAAGAGAGGTGAAGGAGGTTAGGACAAGGAGAGGTGAAGGAGGTTAAGAGAGGTGAAGGAGGTTAAGAGAGGTGAAGGAGGTTAAGAGAGGTGGAGGAGGTTAGGACAAAGACAGGGGGAAGATGAATTCTTTGTTAAGAAGGTGACACTGAATAACCAACACGCTGAAAACGCCACAAGGTCAATATCACTAAGCGATTTCTGTCATGGAACCCATAGGGAAAAAGGGCAAGGAAGGTCAAAGATCACACGAAGAAGCGACATGGATGCCCATACACAGAAAACAAAGGAACTAGACAGAACTGGAGAAAGTAGGGTATGGCTGATCTGTTTGGAGCTAGTTGGTTGATGGTCTGTGTGCTCCGAGGTGATAGGGGTGAGAGGGTTGGTTGATGGTCTGTGTGCTCCGAGGTGATAGGGTTGGTTGATGGTCTGTGTGCTCCGAGGTGATAGGGGTGAGAGGGTTGGTTGATGGTCTATGTGCTCCGAGGTGATAAGGGTGAGAGGGTTGGTTGATGGTATATGTAAGGTTGGAGTGAGATGGTTGGTTGATGGTCTGCGTGCTCCGAGGTGATAAGGGTGGGAGGGCTGGTTGATGGTATATGTAAGGTTGGAGTGAAAGGGTTGGTTGATGGTCTGCGTGCTCCGAGGTGAAAAGGGTGAGAGGGTTGGTTGATGGTCTATGTGCTCCGAGGTGATAAGGGTGGGAGGGCTGGTTGATGGTATATGTAAGGTTGGAGTGAGAGGGTTGGTTGATGGTCTATGTAAGGTTGGAGTGAGAGGGTTGGTTGATGGTCTATGTACTCCAAGCTGATGAGAGCAAAGAAGAAGATTCCATCCTCGACAGCACTGTTCGCTAGGGAGGAACTACCTTTGAGCGGATGAATTCGCCATGTCTTTGCGCCCCTGGATTCATGCCGGCGGAGTCTAATACATACCTCAAAGACAATAGCTATATTTTAAATATACCTACCGAAGGAGAAGGCATACACCGCATTCGATCTGGTGCCGAGGTCCAGTGATGGCTACCTGGGAATGGGTGGTCCCCTGGCAATGAGAGAGGGTGAGGCGTAGTCCCCAGGGCCGGCTGCTTGACATTCATGGCCAGGTAGGCAGAGTCCCGGGGGCTCTGAATGTCATACAACCCAGCTGCCAGATTGGTCTGCACGTCAGAACTGGGATATCCACCAGTGACTGTGTTGGCGCTGTTCTATTGGCACATGGTCGTTCTGCAGTTTCTCCAAAATGTAAATTCTAATTGATAAGGTTCCAACAACCAATCACTAGTTCCCAACCAATGTATTTCAAAGGAGATCAATGAATCGATCGGAAGTCATGGTGTTCAATTTTTGCCGCTTTAGAAACATCTCAGGAGCAATCAAAGTTATGTCCACTATATTTCGTTTATAAAGAACATAATATTATAAATAACTTCACAATTATAAAGAACATACAAATTATAAAGAACATACCAATTATAAAGAACATACAAATTATAAAAAACCAAAAAAAACCAAAACAAAAAAATTATAAAGAACATACCAATTATAAAGAACATACCAATTATAAAGAACATACCAATTATAAAGAACATACCAATTATAAAGAACATATTAGTTATGAATAACTTAGAAATTATAAAAAAACATAAACGTTTAAAAGAAAATAATAATAATAAAAACAATAAAATAATAACGAACATAGAAATTATAAAGAGCATTTAAATTCTAAAGAGCATAGAAATGATACAGAACATGACAATCACAGAGAACATAGGCATGATAATGAACATATAAATGATACAGAACATGACAATCACAGAGAACATAGGCATGATAATGAACATATAAATGATACAGAACATGACAATCACAGAGAACATAGGCATGATAATGAACATATAAATGATACAGAACATGACAATCACAGAGAACATAGGCATGATAATGAACATATAAATGATACAGAACATGACAATCACAGAGAACATAGGCATGATAATGAACATATAAATGATACAGAACATGACAATCACAGAGAACATAGGCATGCTAATGAACATATAAATGATACAGAACATGACAATCACAGAGAACATAGGCATTATAATGAACATATAAATGATACAGAACATGACTATCACAGAGAACATAGGCATGATAATGAACATATAAATGATACAGAACATGACAATCACAGAGAACATAGGCATGATAATGAACATATAAATGATACAGAACATGACAATCACAGAGAACATAGGCATGATAATGAACATATAAATGATACAGAACATGACAATCACAGAGAACATAGGCATGATAATGAACATATAAATGATACAGAACATGACAATCACAGAGAACATAGGCATGATAATGAACATATAAATGATAAAGAATCGGTTTCAGTTCAGTTCACCCAGTAACCCATCAGGTCGTTGGGGCACACATGAAGACACTCCCAAAATCCCACGCCATCGCTCTCTGTCTATCGCTGCCTGACGTATCTCACTGGTACGAAGGCCTGACCCCTCAGTGATGTTGTCCACCCATCTCTTCCTTGGACGTCCTCGCCCTCTCTGTCCCGGTACGGGACCAAAGAGTATCGAGTTGGTAATTCCGTTGGACCTCGCGACGTGCCCGCACCAGGCCATCTTTTGTCTTTTGATAGCTGTGAACAGATCTTCAAAAGGACCAATAGCGTCTTCAACTCTCTGACGTATTACTACGTTCGTGACACGATCTTTATATGTAACATTTAGGAGTTTTCTATAGCACCTCATTTCCATTGCATGTATCCTGCCCTGGATATCTGCTGTAATGGTCCAGGTCTCGTAGGTAAACAGAAATATTGATATCACCAGAGAGCGCATTAGTCTAACTTTTATGCCGAGGGCGAGCCGCTTGTCTTGCCGTATAGGTTTCAGCCGAGTCAGCGCCGCTGTTGTTTGTGCTATTCTTGCAATTACCTCTGACTTCGATCCCTCTTCGCCGATCAACGATCCCAGATATTTCAAACGTTTTACCACCTCAAGTACCTGCCCATTTGCCTCTATTACAGATTTAAACCCTGTAATGTTATTGGTCATGAGCTTTGTTTTATCTGCATTTATTTCCATACCAAACTTAGGTCCGCTCTATCCAAGCTACCAATCAACTCCTGGAGTTCCCTTTCTGTGCCTGCCAATCCATCAATATCATCAGCAAATCGGAAGTTTGTGATAAGCCTGTCACCTATTTTAACCGTACCAACATGTCCTTTTAAGGTCGTCTCCATTATTCTCTCCAAGAATATATTGAAGAGTGTTGGGGAGAGAATACATCCCTGTCTCACACCCACCGTCGTACGGAACCAATCGCCTAGCATTCCCTCAACTGAGACTGCGTTTGTCGCCTGCTCATAAAGGTTTGCAATTACCCTCACAATATCACTGTTGAACTTATAATGCCTCATTGTTGACCATAGCGCCGCATGCCACACGTTGTCAAACGCCTTTCAAAAGTCAATGAAGGCATGGCAGAGTTGTTGTTGATACTCTGAGTACTTCTCATTCATTACCCGAAGATTAAATATCTGCTCGATGGTACTCCTTCCCGCTAGAAAGCCTGCTTATTCTTCGGCAATGATATTCTCTGCCTGTGGTTTCAGTCTGTTAAGTATTATTCTCAAGAGAACTTTACTTGGATGACTTATCAGACTAATTGTTCGATAGTTCTGACACATATTTAGGTTTCCTGATTTAGTCAGTGTTATAATTATTGATTTTGTCCAGCTGGAGGGTCACTCTTCTTTCTGCCAAATTCTATTGCAGATGTAATTCAGGGTATCAATTGTTGCCTCACCTCCCACTTGTAGGAGCTCTGCTGGAATATTATCCACACCGACAGCCTTCCCTCTCTTCAGCATTTTCACGGCTTCATATACTTCTTCCCTTGTTATCGTTTGATTTTCCTCTATCAGACTTACTTCAGGAGACATTGCCATTCTTGGGTCACCTCGACCTTCATGCTTATATAGTTCCGAACAGTACTCTGTCCAGCGCTCACGAATGTCTTGAGCTTCTATGAGACATTTCCCACTCTTGTCCTGAATCGTTGTATTTCGACTTTGTACAGGTCTTACTAAGTCCTTGACTAAGTTATATGCCCCCTTGGCATAATTTCTTCCTAGATTTTGTTTGATATCTGCACACTGAGTCGTTATCCATTCCACTTTGGCCTGTTTCATCTTGGGCTTTATGTTTCCATTTATCTCTCTATATTACTGAATCCCATCTAGTCTTTTCTTCGCTCTCTTCAAATGTCGTCTCTTGTCACATAAATCCAGTATTTCACTCGTGATCCATGCTTTCTTCTTAATCCTGCACATACCTAGAACCTTAGATACCGTGGAGATTAATGCCGAATTCAGGGCTTCAGTCATCGTCTTAACATCTGCCTCCTCGTTTAGAACCAATAGAGGTGCGAATCTTCCCCCCATCACCGCTCCAAAGGTCTCCACTACATCCGGGTACTTCAACTTCTCTAAGTCAAATCTCAGTCTAGTTATCTCTCTTTTCAGAACGTTCTTTAGTCTGAGATGCCAGGTCATCAGCACTAAGTCGTGGTCGCTCTCTATATCGGCCGCTGGGAAATTTCTTGTCCGGGCGCTATTGACGCTAGATATGAATCTCTTTTGGACCAGAATATAGTCTTTTTGACTATGAAGCGTACTATTTGGGCTGTGCCACGTCCACCGTTTCGACATTTTATGTGGTCCCAGCGTATTAGCTACTATCAGTTTATTGTAATACGCAAATTCCAAGAGTCTCAGACCTCTATCGTTCGTGGTCTCATTTCCATATGCTCCACATGTGCCTTTCCAGTCACGTGCCATGTCTTCGCCAATTTTGGCATTCCAATCTCCCTGTACCACCAGTATATCCTTCTTCGGTACCTCGTTCACCAAAGCCTACAAGTCTTCGTAGAAGCTCTCAACCTCGCTGTCCTCGTAATCCGAGGTAGGTGCATAGCATTGTATCACCGTGACTTTGAAGGGCTTTGCATTTAGTCGTATACTGAGCAAGCGGCTTGATACTGTTCGGCAACCCAATACACAACATGCTGTGTCTTTGTGCACCAGCATTCCGACTCCATGAAGGTGTTTGTCAGGTCTTCCAATGTAATAGAACTTGTGACCTTCTTCTGTGGTGTATTCTCCGACATTTTTCCAACGTGCTTCGCAAATGCCAAGCACATTCCAGTGGTATCTATCCATCTCATGGGTCAGTTCTTTTATTTTCCCACTTGCACTTATAGTTCTAACATTCCAAGTGCCCAGAATGAAATCCCCTCCTCTGAGTCGTATGGTATCACCAGTTGCACACTTAACACCTCCGCCCTGGTGTGGGACGGCAGGCGCGGTCCTTGTTGACCCGGGCTGCGACTGATCCGGTATAAAAGATTTCGTTTTTGTCCTCATGTGTGATTCTTAGGCTTGAAATCACCTGGCGGCGCCCATCTCCTCTCCAAGCTGCGGTTTGCCAACACCTGCAAGTAACCTGAAGGAGCCCGTCCCCCCAGGCGAGCCTTTGCCTCGTTAGCCTAGAGCCTCACGGTTCTAGTTGCTCAGTGTGTACCCCGAGGAGGTGAGGTTGGCTTGTGAGCTCACTTTAATCGGCAGGCTACTAATTTCACTGTTCACTCTTCCAGGGAAGAGCTAGCCGACCTCTGCGCCACTGGAACGCAGCGCCAAACATGAGCACACCTTACACAATTATAGAACAATTATAAATAACACACAAATTATTTACAAAACATAGAAATTATAAATAACACACTAATTCTTTTTTTTCAAACATAAATTATAAAGAACATAGAAATTGCTAAAGAACATATAAATTATAAAGAACATAGAAATTGCTAAAGAACATATAAATTATAAAGAATATACTCATTATAAAGCTTAAGCAAATGATAAATAACATAACAATTATACAAATACATACACATTATAAGGAACATAAAAATTAAAACCCTTATAAAAAATAATTAAAAAAATTATAAAGTACATGAAAGTTATAAAAAACATAAAAATTATAAAAAAATAAAAATGATAAAGAACACAGGGATTATAAAGGACATGCAAATGATAAAGAACATACAAATTACAAAATTGCACACAAATTATAAAGAACACGTTTATATCGTTTTTCGTTAATTTATAGAGGAAGTGTTTACTGTGTTTTTGCAGCCAGGGGTTACAATTTGACTATCTCCATTGCAACAAAAAAGTTTGTTTCTAAATAATGCTCCTCAGGCAGGATTGTAGGCACGTGTATTCTGTAGGCATGTGTATTCTGTAGGCATGTGTATTCTGTAGGCCTGTGTATTCTGTAGGCATGTGTATTCTGTAGGCATGTGTATTCTGTAGGCATGTGTATTCTGTAGGCATGTGTGTTCTGTAGGAATGTGTATTCTGTAGGCATGTGTGTTCTGTAGGCATGTGTATTCTGTAGGCATGTGTATTCTGTAGGCATGTGTATTCTGTAGGCATGTGTGTTCTGTAGGCATGTGTATTCTGTAGGCATGTGTGTTCTGTAGGCATGTGTATTCTGTAGGCATGTGTGTTCTGTAGGCATGTGTGTTCTGTAGGCATGGGTATTCTGTTGGCATGTGTATTCTGTAGGCATGTGTATTCTGTAGGCCTGTGTATTCTGTAGGCATGTGTGTTCTGTAGGCATGTGTATTCTGTAGGCATGTGTATTCTGTAGGCATGTGTATTCTGTTGGCATGTGTATTATGTAGGCATGTGTGTTCTGTAGGAATGTGTATTCTGTAGGTATGTGTGTTCTGTAGGCATGTGTATTCTGTAGGCATGTGTGTTCTGTAGGCATGTGTATTCCGTAGGCATGTGTATTCTGTAGGCATGTGTGTTCTGTAGGCATGTGTATTCTGTAGGCATGTGTGTTCTGTAGGCATGTGTGTTCTGTAGGCATGTGTATTCTGTAGGCATGTATGTTCTGTAGGCATGTGTATTCTGTAGGCATGTGTGTTCTGTAGGCATGTGTGTTCTGTAGGCATGGGTGTTCTGTAGGCATGTGTGTTCTGTAGGCCTGTGTATTCTGTAGGCCTGTTTATTCTGTAGGCATGTGTGTTCTGTAGGCATGTGTATTCTGTAGGCATGTGTATTCTGTAGGCATGTGTATTCTGTAGGCATGTGTGTTCTGTAGGCATGTGTATTCTGTAGGCATGTGTATTCTGTAGGCATGTGTATTCTGTAGGCATGTGTGTTCTGTAGGCATGTGTGTTCTGTAGGCCTGTGTATTCTGTAGGCCTGTGTATTCTGTAGGCATGTGTGTTCTGTAGGCATGTGTATTATGTAGGCATGTGTATTCTGTAGGCATGTGTATTCTGTAGGCCTGTGTATTCTGTAGGCATGTGTATTCTGTAGGCATGTGTGTTCTCTAGGCATGTGTATTCTGTAGGCATGTGTATTCTGTAGGCATGTGTATTCTGTAGGCATGTGTATTCTGTTGGCATGTGTATTCTGCAGGCATGTGTATTCTGTAGGCCTGTGTATTCTGTAGGCATGTGTGTTCTGTAGGCATGTGTATTCTGTAGGCATGTGTATTCTGTAGGCATATGTATTCTGTTGGCATGTGTATTCTATAGGCATGTGTATTCTGTAGGCCTGTGTATTCTGTTAGGCATGTGTATTCTGTAGGCATGTGTGTTCTGTAGGCATGTGTATTCTGTAGGCATGTGTATTCTGTAGGCATGTGTATTCTGTAGGCATGTGTATTCTGTAGGCATGTGTATTCTCTATACAAATAATAGAGTTTAGGCTCACCCTGGAGGCGACTCTTCCCCTCTCAGCTCACTGTTTCATTTGACTCTGTCCCACAGTCACACCCTTGCACAACTTTCACACGCGCCCTCGTGGTAAGGCCCTCCCATTGCACTTTGGTTGGGCTAGCTTCTGAGGGCGCACACACCTAGCATAGGTACACACAGATGCACACATTCATCCAAGCACTGGTTTATAACTTAACTTAACGTCTTTATACTGGTTTAGAAGACCCTGAAGAGTCTGTATACAACCAGTTACATTTACATCACCTTGCTCTAAAATCTATGCGCACCCAGTTTATTCTTAAACGCATTAACTGTCCCTGCCTCCACCACCTCCCCTGGCAATGCATTCCAAGCAGACACCACTCTCTGACTAAAAAAATATTTCCTAATATCTAACCTGGACCTCTCTTTAATCAGCTTGTAGCTATGCCCTCGTGTTATTGTAGGTGGCTGTATTTTAAAAAACTTGTTATAGTCTAATTTATCGATTCCTCTGATCATCTTATAAACCTGTATTAAGTCACCACGAATTCTTCTCTCTTCGAGACACTGTAGGCCCGTTTTTCTGAGTCGTTCCTCATAACTGTAATTCTGGAATCCAACTATCATCTTTGTCGCTCTTTTTTGTATTCTTTCTAGCATGTTTATGTCCCCTCTATGATAAGGACTCCACACCTGTACACAGTACTCCAATCTAGGTCTAACTAAAGCTTTATACAGTTTGACGATCACTTCCCTGCTCCTATGTTTAATATTTCTTTTTATCATACCTAACATTGCATTTGCCTTTTTCACTGCTACCTTAACTTGCTCACTCACCTTTCCTGTATGATCTATTATAACCCCTAGGTCCGTTTCCTTATCTATCTTTCTAATATTGTTTTCTCCCATTCTGTATTTATGTTCCATATTGGATCTACCCATGTGGATGACTGTACATTTATCTACATTAAACTCCATTTGCCAGCTTACAGACCATTCTCGAATTTTATCTAAATCCGACATCAATATATCCACTTCCGCTTTAGATGAGACACTACTGCATAGTTTTGTGTCATCAGCAAATTTTGCAATCATGGATCTCATATCAATGTCCAAATCATTTATATATATCAAGAACAAAATTGGTCCCAAAACCGAGCCCTGTGGCACACCACTTTTCACTTCACTCCACTCAGAGTACTCCTTATTTATGCCCACCCTCTGCCTTCTTCCTGTTAACCAATTTTCAATCCATTTGGCAACTTCGCCACCTATTCCATGTGATTTTAACTTTCGAAATAATCTTTGATGAGGTACTCTATCAAAGGCCTTTGCAAAGTCTAGATAAATAACATCCACTGGCTCCCCTTTATCTATGATTTTAGTAACCTCCTCCATGAATTCTAATAGATTTGTTAAGCATGATCTCCCTCTAGTAAACCCATGCTGACTATTTCTAATTAGATTAAATTTGTCTAAATGCATTACAATGTTTTCTTTGATTATTGACTCTAACAATTTACAGACTATGCTCGTTAAACTCACCGGTCTATAATTTGCCGGATCTGATTTTTTGCCTTTTTTGAAAAAGGGGATCACTCCTGCATCTTTCCAATTCCGTGGAACAATCCCTTTTGTAAGTGATTGAGAACATAATATAGCCAATGGTTTTGCTAGTTGGTTTCTAATTTCATACAGCAATTTTGGGTGAATACCATCTTGACCTGGACATTTATTCACTTTCAACCCCTCCAATTTTGTAAAAACCATTTCCTCTGTAATACAGATTGATCTTAATCCCGCTGTATCCATGTCTCTTTGAAAAATATCTATAGGCTCTGGGATCTCGGAGCAGTCCTCCTTTGTGAAGACTGTGCCAAAGTACTGATTGCAAAGTTTTGCAATAAAAGCAATAAAAGCAAAAAAAAAATATTTAAAAAATAATAGAGTTAAACAAAGAAGAAGAGAAATGTAAAACTCTCAAGCTTGAATTATGTATATATTCTTTTAGTTTACCCAGCTGTAATTGGGTACCCGATTCGCAGCTAGGGAAGACACTATGACAAGGAAAGGGACTAGTCGTTACAAGTTACACAAACTGAAACATGAACATGGCGGGTATCTAACACTTCATTTTTGACAACAGTGGCTGCTATAGGACTGCAGGTATAGTTATTCATATTAAGAGGGTATGTTGGTATTGTGTCGACATATTCAGGTGGTATACTAGTATCATGTCGTTATATTCAGATGGTATGCTAGTATCCGTGTCCTTATATTCAGGTGGTATGCTGGTATCGTGTTCTCATATTCAGGGATATGCTAGTATTGTGTCTTATATTCAGATGGTATGCTAGTATCGTGTCTTCATGTTCAGATGGTATGCTAGTATCGTATCGTTATATTCAGGTGGTATGTTAGTATCGTGTCCTCATATTCAGGTGGTATGCTAGTATCGTGTCTTCATATTCAGGTGGTATGCTAGTATCATGTTCTCATATTCAGGTGGTATGCTAGTATCGAGTTCTCATATTCAGGGGTATGCATGTATTGTGTCTTATATTCAGATGGTATGCTAGTATCATGTTTTCATATTCAGGTGGTATGCTGGTATCGTGTCCTAATTTTCAGATGGTATGCTGGTATCGTGTCCTCATATTCAGATGGTATGTGAGTACCCCGTCAACCAATTCAATCTGAATAATTTATATGTTCTTTATAATTTGTTTGTTTTTTTACAATTTATATGTTCTTAAAAGTGTGTATGTTCTTTATAATTTGTATGTCATTTATAAATGTTATGTTCTTTATAATTTGTATGATGAGATGACATACCGTGATGAGTTGGATAGTAGACGTTGCGGAAGAGATGAGATGTTTGATGGCATAATGTGATGAGTTGGATGATAGAAGTTGACGGAAGAAATGAAGAGAATAAGAGAGAAAGGTCAATACGAGAAAAACAAATTTCACAAATTAACGGAAGATTAAAATTTACAAAAAAAAAAAGAAAAAGATAAACATGAAGAAAAAGAAAAAAAAAGCGAAATCAAGCAATGTGCTAAAAATGAACATAAAGTAATAAAAAATATATCAAGTAAAAAAAAAACCGCAGAATTGAAAGGAAAAAATATAACAAACAAGTTTAACGCAGCTCAACACAAAAGATAACATCGCAGAAATGTTTCTATACTGCCAATTTGGTCGACTTTTATCGGCTTGCATATACACACCAAGTTAGATATTCTCTCGCTAACTTGCAACTGATCAAAGTTTAATCCCAGATGAATACCACCACATCACATTCTTATTGACCTGCCACCCGAAACAAAAGTACCATCGAAGCAACCAGAGCTAAGGGAAGTAAACGCAGTTCAAAAGACTATTATTAAAATTTTACAACGTCCGTGTTTACTAGTGATTCAATTAATAATTCACAAGGCGGCTGTTTTGTTTTAAACAGTTTTCGGGTAAACTTCACAATTCGCTGTCACATTTCACCGACATCATAATAATGGCAACATCGTCAAAAGCGGGAACTGATATAGCAACAAGCAAGGTATTATACAGACCAATGTTGGAAAATTCTGCTAGGACAAACCCACAAATAAGGGGCGTTAATTTCACGCAACTGTTCTAGCAACTCCTAGAAGGCAATATTCGTCCTCATGAAGATTTCATGGAGAGTAAATATCAATACGAATCGGGGACATGGGTTCAGCACTCGCTGTAAATTTCAGGCGCATCAAATTTTCATGGGTAGAATCCATCAGACGACAGTAGATGGTTGCGCGTTGACGGGATGGTGTGGGGCAAGGCAAATGTCGATTAGGTGGGGCTGCCAATCAGCCAATCCCCGTCGTCGAGACACGAGCGAGCGTGGTGCGCGTCGTGTGGGCTGTGTGGGCACAGAGAAGTGGCACGGATCGTCGCCTACGACCACCACTATCGGCGCCTTGGCGTATCCTTGGTGACAGTTGTTGAACAATACCACAAGTTGTGAAAGTAGCTGCCAGGGATTCTCAGACACTTCGAACCAGTTCTTCTTGTTCTTGTTCTTCTTGTTCTTGTTCTTCTTGTTCTTGTTCTTGTTCTTGTTCTTGTTCTTGTTCTTCTTGTTCTTGTTCTTCTTGTTCTTCTTGTTCTTCTTGTTCTTGTTCTTGTTCTTGTTCTTGTTCTTGTTCTTCTTGTTCTTCTTGTTCTTGTTCTTCTTGTTCTTCTTGTTCTTCTTGTTCTTGTTCTTCTTGTTCTTCTTGTTCTTGTTCTTCTTGTTCTTGTTCTTCTTCTGCTTCTTGTTCTTGTTCTTCTTGTTCTTGTTCTTCTTGTTCTTGTTCTTCTTGTTCTTGTTCTTGTTCTGCTTCTTGTTCTTGTTCTTGTTCTTCTTGTTCTTGTTCTTCTTGTTCTTGTTCTTCTTGTTCTTGTTCTTCTTGTTCTTGTTCTTGTTCTGCTTCTTGTTCTTGTTCTTCTTGTTCTTGTTCTTCTTGTTCTTGTTCTTGTTCTGCTTCTTGTTCTTCTTGTTCTTGTTCTTCTTGTTCTTGTTCTTCTTGTTCTTCTTGTTCTTGTTCTTGTTCTGCTTCTTGTTCTTGTTCTTCTTGTTCTTCTTGTTCTTGTTCTTGTTCTGCTTCTTGTTCTTGTTCTTCTTGTTCTTCTTGTTCTTGTTCTTGTTCTGCTTCTTGTTCTTGTTCTTCTTGTTCTTGTTCTTCTTGTTCTTGTTCTTGTTCTGCTTCTTGTTCTTGTTCTTCTTGTTCTTGTTCTTGTTCTTCTTGTTCTTGTTCTTCTTGTTCTTGTTCTTCTTGTTCTTGTTCTTGTTCTTCTTGTTCTTGTTCTTCTTGTTCTTGTTCTTCTTGTTCTTGTTCTTGTTCTTCTTGTTCTTGTTCTTCTTGTTCTTGTTCTTCTTGTTCTTCTTGTTCTTGTTCTTCTTGTTCTTGTTCTTCTTTTTCTTGTTCTTCTTCTGCTTCTTGTTCTTGTTCTTCTTGTTCTTGTTCTTCTTGTTCTTGTTCTTCTTGTTCTTGTTCTTCTTCTGCTTCTTGTTCTTGTTCTTCTTGTTCTTGTTCTTGTTCTGCTTCTTGTTCTTGTTCTTCTTGTTCTTGTTCTTGTTCTTCTTGTTCTTGTTCTTCTTGTTCTTGTTCTTCTTCTGCTTCTTGTTCTTGTTCTTCTTGTTCTTGTTCTTCTTGTTCTTGTTCTTCTTCTGCTTCTTGTTCTTGTTCTTCTTGTTCTTGTTCTTGTTCTTCTTGTTCTTGTTCTTCTTGTTCTTGTTCTTCTTCTGCTTCTTGTTCTTGTTCTTCTTGTTCTTGTTCTTCTTGTTCTTGTTCTTGTTCTGCTTCTTGTTCTTCTTGTTCTTGTTCTTCTTGTTCTTGTTCTTCTTGTTCTTCTTGTTCTTGTTCTTGTTCTGCTTCTTGTTCTTGTTCTTCTTGTTCTTCTTGTTCTTGTTCTTGTTCTGCTTCTTGTTCTTGTTCTTCTTGTTCTTCTTGTTCTTGTTCTTGTTCTGCTTCTTGTTCTTGTTCTTCTTGTTCTTGTTCTTCTTGTTCTTGTTCTTGTTCTGCTTCTTGTTCTTGTTCTTCTTGTTCTTGTTCTTGTTCTTCTTGTTCTTGTTCTTCTTGTTCTTGTTCTTCTTGTTCTTGTTCTTGTTCTTCTTGTTCTTGTTCTTCTTGTTCTTGTTCTTCTTGTTCTTGTTCTTGTTCTTCTTGTTCTTGTTCTTCTTGTTCTTGTTCTTCTTGTTCTTCTTGTTCTTGTTCTTCTTGTTCTTGTTCTTCTTTTTCTTGTTCTTCTTCTGCTTCTTGTTCTTGTTCTTCTTGTTCTTGTTCTTCTTGTTCTTGTTCTTCTTGTTCTTGTTCTTCTTCTGCTTCTTGTTCTTGTTCTTCTTGTTCTTGTTCTTGTTCTGCTTCTTGTTCTTGTTCTTCTTGTTCTTGTTCTTCTTGTTCTTCTTGTTCTTGTTCTTCTTGTTCTTGTTCTTCTTGTTCTTGTTCTTCTTGTTCTTCTTGTTCTTGTTCTTGTTCTTGTTCTTCTTGTTCTTGTTCTTCTTGTTCTTCTTGTTCTTGTTCCTCTTGTTCTTGTTCTGCGTCTTGTTCTTGTTCTTCTTGTTCTTGTTCTTCTTGTTCTTGTTCTTCTTGTTCTTCTTGTTCTTGTTCTTCTTGTTCTTGTTCTTCTTGTTCTTCTTGTTCTTGTTCTTCTTCTGCTTCTTGTTCTTGTTCTTGTTCTTCTTGTTCTTGTTCTTCTTGTTCTTCTTGTTCTTGTTCTTGTTCTTCTTGTTCTTGTTCTTCTTGTTCTTGTTCTTGTTCTTCTTGTTCTTGTTCTTCTTGTTCTTGTTCTTCTTGTTCTTGTTCTTCTTGTTCTTGTTCTTCTTGTTCTTGTTCTTCTTGTTCTTGTTCTTCTTGTTCTTGTTCTTCTTGTTCTTCTTGTTCTTGTTCTTGTTCTTCTTGTTCTTGTTCTTCTTGTTCTTGTTCTTTTTCTGCGTCTTGTTCTTGTTCTTCTTGTTCTTGTTCTTCTTGTTCTTCTTGTTCTTGTTCTTGTTCTTCTTGTTCTTGTTCTTCTTGTTCTTCTTGTTCTTGTTCTTGTTCTTCTTGTTCTTGTTCTTCTTGTTCTTGTTCTTTTTCTGCGTCTTGTTCTTGTTCTTCTTGTTCTTGTTCTTGTTCTTCTTGTTCTTGTTCTTCTTGTTCTTCTTGTTCTTGTTCTTTTTCTGCGTCTTGTTCTTGTTCTTTTTGTTCTTGTTCTTGTTCTGCTTCTTGTTCTTGTTCTTGTTCTTCTTGTTCTTCTTGTTCTTGTTCTTCTTGTTCTTGTTCTTGTTCTGCTTCTTGTTCTTGTTCTTCTTGTTCTTGTTCTTCTTGTTCTTGTTCTTTTTCTTCTTGTTCTTGTTCTTCTTGTTCTTGTTCTTGTTCTTCTTGTTCTTGTTCTTCTTGTTCTTCTTGTTCTTGTTCTTGTTCTTCTTGTTCTTGTTCTTCTTGTTCTTGTTCTTGTTCTTCTTGTTCTTGTTCTTCTTCTTCTTGTTCTTCTTGTTCTTGTTCTTGTTCTTCTTGTTCTTGTTCTTCGTATTCTTGTTCTTGTTCTTCTTGTTCTTGTTCTTCTTGTTCTTGTTCTTCTTGTTCTTGTTCTTCTTGTTCTTGTTCTTCTTCTTCTTGTTCTTCTTGTTCTTGTTCTTGTTCTTCTTGTTCTTCTTGTTCTTGTTCTTGTTCTTCTTGTTCTGGTTCTTCTTGTTCTTGTTCTTCTTGTTCTTGTTCTTGTTCTTCTTGTTCTTCTTGTTCTTCTTGTTCTTCTTGTTCTTGTTCTTCTTGTTCTTGTTCTTCTTGTTCTTGTTCTTTTTGTTCTTGTTCTTCTTCTTGTTCTTGTTCTTCTTGTTCTTGTTCTTGTTCTTCTTGTTCTTGTTCTTCTTGTTCTTGTTCTTCTTGTTCTTGTTCTTCTTGTTCTTGTTCTTCTTCTTCTTGTTCTTCTTGTTCTTGTTCTTGTTCTTCTTGTTCTTCTTGTTCTTGTTCTTGTTCTTCTTGTTCTTGTTCTTGTTCTTCTTGTTCTTGTTCTTGTTCTTCTTGTTCTTCTTGTTCTTGTTCTTTTTCTGCGTCTTGTTCTTGTTCTTCTTGTTCTTGTTCTTCTTGTTCTTGTTCTTGTTCTTCTTGTTCTTCTTGTTCTTGTTCTTCGTGTTCTTGTTCTTGTTCTTCTTGTTCTTGTTCTTCTTGTTCTTGTTCTTCTTGTTCTTGTTCTTCTTGTTCTTGTTCTTGTTCTTCTTGTTCTTCTTCTTCTTGTTCTTGTTCTTCTTGTTCTTGTTCTTGTTCTTCTTGTTCTTCTTGTTCTTGTTCTTCGTGTTCTTGTTCTTGTTCTTCTTGTTCTTCTTCTTCTTGTTCTTCTTGTTCTTGTTCTTGTTCTTCTTGTTCTTCTTCTTCTTGTTCTTGTTCTTCTTGTTCTTGTTCTTGTTCTTCTTGTTCTTCTTGTTCTTGTTCTTCGTGTTCTTGTTCTTGTTCTTCTTGTTCTTGTTCTTCTTGTTCTTGTTCTTCTTGTTCTTGTTCTTCTTGTTCTTGTTCTTCTTGTTCTGGTTCTTCTTGTTCTTGTTCTTCTTGTTCTTGTTCTTGTTCTTCTTGTTCTTCTTGTTCTTCTTGTTCTTCTTGTTCTTCTTGTTCTTGTTCTTCTTGTTCTTGTTCTTCTTGTTCTTGTTCTTTTTGTTCTTGTTCTTCTTCTTGTTCTTGTTCTTCTTGTTCTTGTTCTTGTTCTTCTTGTTCTTCTTCTTCTTGTTCTTCTTGTTCTTGTTGAATGCCTACAATGAGGGGGTTATTCCTTTGGGCGCCCTGAAAAGGACGTTAAGTGGCGTTTTGTCGTAGCTTTCCTTACATCCCGAGGCTGCTGATGAAGGTGGACCAGGGTTCTCCAGGCGGTTGGGCTCTGTTTGACTTCATCTGTGAGTCGCTCACTACTACGGGGATCACGTCGATCCCTTACTCCGTTAGCCATGAAAACAGCCCGTTTTCAGGGAGGGCTACGAAGAAGGCGAGGTGAGGGTCTTGGCCAGTATACTTTGCCTGACCCCGACTAACATGTCTGACCAGTATATTTCGCCTGACCTTGACTAACATGTCTGACCAGTATATTTCGCCTGACCTTGACTAACATGTCTAACCAGTATATTTCGCCTGACCCTGACTAACATGTCTGACCAGTATATTTCGCCTGACCCTGACTAACATGTCTGACCAGTATATTTCGCCTGACCCTGACTAACATGTCTGACCAGTATATTTCGCTTGACCCTGACTAGCATGTCTGACCAGTATATTTCGCCTGACCCTGACTAACATGTCTGACCAGTATATTTCGCCTGACCCTGACTAGCATGTCTGACCAGTATATTTCGCCTGACCCTGACTAGCATGTCTAACCAGTATATTTCGCCTGACCCTGACTAACATGTCTGACCAGTATATTTCGCCTGACCCTGACTAGCATGTCTGACCAGTATATTTCGCCTGACCCTGACTAACATGTCTGACCAGTATATTTCGCCTGACCTTGACTAACATGTCTGACCAGTATATTTCGCCTGATCTTGACTAACATGTCAGACCAGTATATTTCGCCTGACCTTGACTAACATGTCTGATCAGTATATTTCGCCTGACCTTGACTAACATGTCTGACCAGTATATTTCGCCTGACCAGCCGTTAGTTTCTTCCTATCTGGCACCGTTACGGTACACTAGCTTCGATGAAGAATATCGGAAAATGTCATTCGTGGTAAATGTGGGTACATGTTCCTTAATTCACCCAAATAAATAAAATATATGTTTTTAGCACCGGATTCGTGGGTAGTGACGTCACAGAATAGTCCACTTTTGAACTGTTGGGGGGTGTCAGACATTCTGCTACCGGGAATTTCTACTTTCGCTTGTGCCTCCCCTTTCTCCTGTCAGCTTATTGGAAATCAGCAATGAATTTCTGGGATCTGTCAACGTTGGTCAATGATAAGGAAAGCAGCATCTAGTTTCTGGGATCTGTCAACGTTGGTCAATGATAAGGAAATCAGCATCGAGTTTCTACAGGAATATACATTTTTAAAAAGAGAAATCGCTAACATTACCCTGGCTGATATATCTAAGAAATTACTCTTGTTGGTAAATCTCTACCATTACTGTGGTTGGTAAATCTCTAACATTACTCTTTTTGGGTAAATCTCTAACATTACTTTGGTTGGTAAATCTCTAACATTACCCTGGTTGAGAAATCTCTAACATTACCCTGGTTGATAAATCTCTAACATTTCTCTGGTTGATAAATCTCTAACATTACACTGGTTGATACATCTAAGAAATTACTCTGGTTGGTAAATCTCTAACATTACCCTGGTTGAGAAATCTCTAACATTACCCTGGTTGATAAATCTCTAACATTTCTCTGGTTGATAAATCTCTAACATTACCCTGATTGATACATCTCAAACATTACTCCGGCTAGTAAATGTCTGATCTAACTCTTGCTGATACATCTCAAACATTACTCTGGTTGATAAATCTTTGACTGCTCTGGTTAGTAAATCACTGACATTAATCCGGTTGTTAAATCACCGACATTAGTCTGATTGATAACAGAAGTCCAGTCCGAGTTGTCCGTAGGGTCTTTGTGTATAACAAGAATAAGAATAGCACGACTGCCCCACAGAGAGCATGTCGTAAGAGGCGCCTAACTGTGAGACATGGCATAACACCGGCCATGGTTAGGTGGTTTAGAGCAACAGAGAATGCGCTTAACAGGCCGCGGGTCTACTTTGCTCTAGTGTTTGTTTGAGTCTATTAAGATGGACTCGCACATTGGTTAACCACGCTCCGTAAGCGCTTGTCCAAAAACAACGGAGTGTTAAGCTGCTCCAGCCTAGCCCGCTAAGCAGGAAACCTTTCTCCCGGCTACATCCAGCTCATACCAGATCTGGGACCCGTACAGAGGCATCTGCCATTGTAGAAGTGCAGGTGGACTTAGAACTAAGTAGAAGATAAAGCACGTTAATGATGGAAGTATGGATCAGGTGCCAAAAAGCAAATGCAATTGCATACCAGCCGTCTCCATTATTGAAACACCCTAACATAAACATGTCATACCAGCTGTCACCATTATTGAAACACCCTAACATAAACATGTCATACCAGCTGTCACCATTATTGAAACACCCTAACATAAACATGTCATACCAGCTGTCACCATTATTGAAACACCCTAACATAAACATGTCCACAACAAGAATGCTAATCAACAGTATATTCATGCCAAGTCTCTACTACCAGTGCCAAGGATGGATTTTTTTTTTTAAACTCTAGAGAGAAAGATTCCGACATGTGAGATAAGATGCCTCATGAAAACAATCAACGTAACTAGGAGAGACAGAATGTGCAATGAAGATTTGAGAAGAATAGTTGAAGCGAGACCTTGACCTGAATATATTGATGAAGCGAGAATCAATTGGTCCGGCCATCGAATGAGAATGCTACATGATCAACTACCCCTGTGCGTCTATAACGCAATGAAATCAGCGCAATACAATCATTGGTCAATACGTCCCGATATCATCCAAAGAACTGTGGTTTGGAGATGTTGTTGTTTGCGAATGCCCACAATGAGTAGGTTACTCTTATGTTCGTCCTGAAAAGGGCGTTAAGTGGCGGGTTGCAGTAGCTTTCCTGACATCCCGAGCGTGCTGATGAAGGTGGACCGGGGTCCTAAAGCCGGTTATGCTATGCTTGGCTTCATCTGCGTGTCGCTCACTACTACTGGGATGACGTCGAACCTCAGCTTGTTAGCCAGACTGCTGTTCTCAACAACAGCCCGTTTCTAGGACGACTAACGAGGAGGTCAGGTGAGGGTCTTGGCCAGTATATTTCTCCTGGCCCAGGCTCATATTTCTCTGATCATTATATTTTGCCTGACCCTGACTAACATGTCTGATCAGCATATTTTGTCTGATCCAGACTATCACATCAGATCAGTATATTTTGTCTGACCCTGAATATAATGTCTGATTAGTATATTTTGTCTGACCCTGACAAACATGACTGATCAGCATATTTTGTCTGATTCAGACTAACACATCAGATCGGTATATTTTGCCTGACCCTGACTAGATGCCTGATCAGTATATTTTGTCCGACCCTGACTAACATGTCTGATCAGCATATTTTCCCTGAGCCTGACTAACACATCAGATAAGTATATTTTGCCTGACCCTACCTAACATGTCTGATCAGTATATTTTGCCTGACCCTACCTAACATGTCTGATCAGTATATTTTACCTGACCCTACCTAGCATGTCTGATCAGTATATTTTGCCTGACCCTACCTAACATGTCTGATCAGTATATTTTACCTGACCCTACCTAACATGTCTGATCAGTATATTTTACCTGACCCTACCTAACATGTCTGATCAGTATATTTTACCTGACCCTACCTAACATGTCTGATCAGTATATTTTACCTGACCCTACCTAACATGTCTGATCAGTATATTTTACCTGACCAGACGTTGGTACTCCTTCTCTGTACAAAACAGAACGAAGCTTAAAGTAACACAATGGACACAAATATAATTGATAACAACAAGCAAGAAGATGTCACTTGACTTTCCTATTCATATTATCTTAAATACAATAAATATCTTTTAATTGCCAAATTTTGTCTAAATATAATTTCTTTAACTCCGGGGAGGAAATCTGGAGAGATGCCAGTTACATTGAAAAACATTTTGCCTGATTGATGAATGACGGCTTTAACTATAATAGGCTTCACTCGTTCATAAAACAACAATGCGTAATTATGACTAATAAAACGTTAAAACAAGTCTAGGACTTATTGAAATGCATTCTACCCCGAATGACGTGTCAAATTTGGACACCCTATGTGAAATTTCGTTCCGTCGAATCAAATTGCCTGATCTAATTTTCATGAATACAATATTAACGAACCAATGACACCGTTATTTGGGCAGGCAATTTGGTTTGACTGGAAACATCCGACAAATCTTACTCGTACAACGAACGAGCAGCGCACACACACGCAGTGTACTTGACCTTCAAAACAAAAATTGCGCGTCAGTTGGTGAGCCGTGCGGACGCGTGGCAGGGACCAGTTTATGAGACGACTAATTTCAGGGATATCAAAATAGACACGCGGATTCCAGCTTTTAATCAGTATTAGCAGAGTAATCGGTTAATCTCTTTCAATATATATAATTGTTGGATTTAAAAGTCGTTTCCCGGCGTTTTACTGCCAGGATAAATTACGCTTCCTCGCTGACATTCACTAAGCGAATGGAATAGTTCCAGATATGGACATAATGATGTTGCTGGCCAGCTGTTTGTGAAGTTAATCATTTGTTCGCTCAATCGGTCAAGAAGTCGAATATTGTATGACGTAGTAAGATTAAAAGAAGAGCAAACAGACGAGTAGGTGGTATCAGGGTAAGGTGTCCGCTCCCGGGTGCTGGAGGTCGGGTTCGAATCACGATGGAGACCAGGATTTTTTTCACGTGGATCTTCTGGCAAAAATAATTGCCCTGATCTCTTGGTAGTGAGATCGGACACCCGTGGTCAGTGTCGAGCACGTTAAACTTTACTTTGACAATTGGAAATCGAATTGAGTAGGCTTACCGGCCGCTGCCCAGACAAAATTCAAGTTCAAGTTAAAAGACCTACCAAAATTATTTGTACTTTCTCCCAGGCCTAGTTGTTGTTGTTGTTGTTGTTTGCGAATGCCCATAATGAGTAGGTTTACTCTTTTGTCGGCCCTGAAAAGGGCGTTAAGTGGCGGGTTGCAGTAGCTTTCCTCATATTTTTCAGTAAATCTACTCTGCTTATCAGAAAAGACAGTCTTGTCGTTCCTTCCGTTGTCTTCTCCTCTTGCGTTGTCTTCTCCCCTTCTGGGGTCTTCTCCCCTTCCGGTGTCTTCTCCCCTTTCGTGGTCTTCTCCCGTTCCGTTGTCGTCTCCCCTTCCGGTGTCTTCTCCCCTTTCGTGGTCTTCTCCCCTTCCGTTGTCTTCTCCCCTTCCGGTGTTTTCTCCCCTTCCGTTGTCTTCTCCCCTTCCTGTGTCTTCTAACCTTTTGTTGTCTTCTTCCCTTCCGCTGTCTTCTCCCCTTCCGGTGTCTTCTCTCCCTTACGTTATCCTGTCCCCTGTCCCCTTACGTTGTCCTGTCCCCCTTACGTTGTCCTGTCCCCTTACGTTGTCCTGTGCCCTTACATTGTCCTGTCCCCTGTACTCTTACGTTGTCCTGTCCCCCTTACGCTGTCCTGCCCCATGTCCCCTTACGCTGTCCTGTCCCCTTACGTTATCTTGTCCCATGTCACCTGACGTTGTCCTGTCCCCTGTCCCCTTTACTTTGTCCTGTCCCCTTACGTTGTCTTGTCCCCTGTCCCCTTACGTTATCTTGTCCCCTGTCACCTTACGTTGTCCTGTCCCCTGACGTTGTCTTGTCCCCTGTCCCCTTACGGTGTCCTGTCCCCTTACGATGTCCTGTGGTTGAAACTGGAAACCGAACCAACTAACTTATATTTCTGCCTAATTTGTGCAACCCCAAAATACCTTTGCTGAAACAGGACCCTCAACCAACTCCCATATTTCTGCAGAGTGTCGCTCGCTCGGTGAGCAGGACTGAACAGAATCGAATCATCGAGAACAAAGAGGTCAGAGAAACAGATAGTTTTACCGCGTTAAAGCTTGACTGCGACAAAACGCGCAGAAACCTTTCCGATTCGAGCCCAATCGGAGATCACTTCCAGGGGCGACATTTGAGTGTCGAATCTCCAAGGACTCATGGATCCATTAGGAAATGGCTCCGCCAGAAGGATGACCTTTCAGTGGCAATTGATATCATCTCATCATACAGCCTGAAGGTCGAATGATGAAGCGGGGTTTGTTTTTTTATAAAGCTGCAGTTTGTATGCCTTGTTGTGTGTGGGTTTTTTTTCCAACGAAGTAATACTATGCTGCCGTATTGACAGGCGTTGGTGACCATGTCACTTCTGAACTACTCATAATGTTGTGCCACTGAGGGTGCTGTTGCAGGCTCCCCAATTCCTGCTTTGGAGTCATTCTAGTATTTTCCTTCTTTGTCAACTTGCAAATACGATCCTCCACGGAAAGGTGCAAGACAGACGACGAAGAGGCCGTCCCAAAAAAAGGTGGGAGGACAACATAAAAGAATGGACCAATCTCCGACAAGAAGAGTCACAGGCAGCGGCCGCTGACAGAGAAGAGTGGCGAGGAGTTGTGAGGATGTCTTCATGTGTGCCCTAACGACCTCACCTGTTACGGAATGACCTGATCTGACCTGACCAACTGTTAAAAACATTTAGAGTGCCCCTCTTAATATTTCATCAATATTATTAGTCAATAAAGACACATAAAGGTTAGGGCTCAGTTGAGACACGACATGGTTAGAATAGTAAAATACTTACGTTACAGCTACAAGATCTTCGTTAGGTAGAAAACAATTAACGGAAAAAACTAGGAAACTACAACAAGAAACAAGACATTATGTCAAATGAACGGTTAAAGTTCACGTCTAACTGGCACGCCTTGTCTTCCACTGTCCTGGCACTTCCTCTTATGGCGACGAACTTAATGGAGAGTAGCCAGAAACATAATCAGTTGACCAGACCCAATTCACCAACTCAAAAGAAACCAACAAACTACCTTATTTGGCATGAGGACTGGTCACAGCTAGACTACTAGAACATCTACACTGACTGAAGATCTCACACACCGATGAGTGCCCATGTGGAACAGAAGGCCAAAACCCTGAACATATTCTACAGCAATGCCCACTCTACAGGGAAACGAGATACCAGACCTGGCCAGAGGGTGCGGAGCTGAGACAAAAGCTGTGGGGTAGCCGCTCCGACCTGGTGAACACTACAGACTTTATCATGGGGACTGGCCTGCAGATATAACATGACCAGAAGATCCTGAACGTAAAGAACAAGTAGTATGGGATGGCTGTTGTTGCTGTTGTTGTTGTTGTTGTTGTTATTGTTGTTGTTGCTGTTGTTGTTATTGTTGTTGTTGTTGTTGTTGTTATTGTTGTTGTTGTTGCTGTTGTTGTTGTTGTTGTTGCTGTTGTTGTTATTGTTGTTTTTGTTGTTGTTGCTGTTGTTGTTATTGTTGTTGTTATTGTTGTTGTTATTGTTGTTGTTATTGTTGTTGCTGTTATTGTTGTTGTTGTTGCTGTTGTTGTTATTGTTGTTGTTGCTGTTGTTGTTATTGTTGTTGCTGTTGTTGTTATTGTTGTTGTTATTGTTGTTGCTCTGTTGTTGTTGCTGTTGTTGTTATTGTTGTTGTTGTTGCTGCTGTTGCTGTTGTTGCTATGTTGTTGTTGCTGGTTTTGCTGATGCTGTTGTTATTGTTGTTGTTGTTATTGTTGTTGCTCTATTGTTGTTGCTGTTGTTGCTGTTGTTGTTGTTGATGTTGTTGTTGTTGATGTTGTTGCTGATGTTGTTGCTGCTGTTGCTGTTGTTGTTGTTAATGTTGTTGCTGTTGTTGTTGCTGTTGTTGTTGATGTTGTGGATGTTGTTGTTGCTGCTGTTGTTGTTGTTGGCGGTGTTGCTTTTGTTGTTGTTGTTGTTGCTGTTGTTCTTGCTGTTGTTGTTGTTGCTGGTGTTGGTTTTGCTGTTGATGTTGTTGTTGTTACTGTTGCTGTTGTTTCTGCTGGTGTTGTTGTTGTTGCTGTTGTTGTTGTTGCTGTTGTTGCTGTTGCTGTTGCTGTTGTTGCTGTTGTCGTTGTTGCTGTTGTTGGTTTTGTTGTTGCTGTTTTTGTCGTTTTTGCTGTTGTTGCTGTTAAATTCCGGCAATGAGTAAGTTTACTCTTTTCTGCGCCCCTAACATAGCTTTCAGTGACGGGTTGGTGTAGCTTTCCTCCCCTCTCTAGCTTGCTGGTGAAGATAGGCCAGAGTTATCCAGGCAGTTGTGCTATGATTGGCATTTTGCGTGTCGCTTACCACAACGGGGCATTACTTCGATCCCCTATTTCGCTAGCCATACTAACTAGTATATTTTGCCTGGCCAGACGTTAGTCACCTATCCCCAAAAAGATCGTTAGCAATATTCGTGCGTTCTCTGGAAACGTCTACAATCGGTCATTCATTTCAACACCAAAGCACCACGGACAATAATAGAATGGTTATCATGTTGATCTCAACCAGTATCGACAACAGGACAGTCAGAGGGTTGGAACACTAGGCCCACTGCCATATGACAAAATGCAATGGACACGGATAGCAAGTTAAATAGGGAATATCAACAACAGAATTCTGTGAATATCGGACATTTTGATAGCCTGGGAATTCAAACAGATTCCAAAAATAAACAGTGTTATATGAAAAGAGAACACATAGAATAAGTAGGGAACTGAGACGTTAGTTCAGTCAGGTAAAACACACTGACCAGGACGTCGCGTCAGGGTCAGGCACAACATACTGACCAGGACGTCGCATCAGGGTCAGGCACAACATACTGACCAGGACATCGCGTCAGGGTCAGGCACAACATACTGACCAGGACATCGCATCAGAGTCAGGCACAATATACTTACCAGGACGTCGCTTCAGGGTCAGGCACAACACACTGACCAGGACGTCGCATCAAAGTCAGGCACAACATACTGACCAGGACCACAATCTCTCTTCGATATAGCGTTCCCTGGAAACAGGGTGTTTTCAAGGCAGTCTGGATGACGGGATATGGATTGATGTGATCCCCGCAGTAGTCAATCTCACGCAGATGTAGCCGAACATGGCAAAAACGCCTTGAGGACCGCGGTCTATCTTCATCAGCACCTTCGGGATTAGAGGAAAGCTACTACGATCCGCCACTTAACATCCATTTCAGTGCGCACCAAAAAGTGGGCTTACTCATTGTGGGCATTAAACAGCAACAGCAACAAAAACAGCAGCAACAACAACATCAACAACAAAAACAACAACAACCACAGCAACAACAAAAACAACAATAACAAAAACAACAACATCATCAACAACAACAACAGCAGCAGCAGCAACAACAACAACAACAACAACAACAACAACAAAAACATGAAATAACTCATTCACTCGTGGTTGCCGATAGTGAAACATGCAAGTGACACGTTGTCCACTAAACAGACGCTTATAAACACATTCATCATCCCTACGTTGTGTTATCAATATCGAACGAGGACGCTATTGCATAGGTAGACGCGTTAGCTCCAGACTCGTGAGATGTGCTGTGTACGAGATGCAGCAGGACAGACAACTCTCAACAGCTTGATCAGGGGGATGGCCGGTGACTACATCGGTTAACTGCTATGTTGACACGCAGAAGATACGAAGCGTGTTCAAATGAAAATGGACCAAACTGCAACAAGTGAGCATACGTACGATGCGCATGATGACGTCACTTCTGGTGTAAACAACGCATACCAACCGTCAAGTTTGCAAAATGTCATTATCCTCCGACTCATAGTTTCCTCAGCAGACCGTTGAAAACATGGCGGAGATGATACGGAATCCGTCCAGAGTTGGTCAGTGAGCGGTGATTCGGTTTCTATCAGCTGAAGGATGTCGACCAGTTGATATTTATCGCATAATGCAGACAGTATATGGGGACGTGAATTGCTGCATACATTTTTTTCAGGGCATCTTCTGACAAAACAATATGCGCCTGACCTGGTCTCTTGTCCAGTTCTTCACTGTTGTCTTCGACACTTTTGTCACCATACACTGCCTGCATTCTGCGATGTATGTCAGCTGGTCGACATCCTTCAGCTGTTAGAAACCGAATCAGCGTTCGCTGATCAACTCTTGACGAATTTCATATCACATCCGCCATGTTTTCAACGGTCTTTTGAGGAAACTATGTGCCGGAGGATAATGACATTTTGCAAACTTGACGGTTGGTATGTGCTGTTTACATCAGAATTGACCTAATCATGCGCATCGTACGTATCTTCACTTGTTGCAGTTTGATCCGGTTTCACTTGAACATAACTCGTAGATTGGTTTGGTCATCTGACAAGAATGCAGTATGATCAACCTGCAAGGCGGCCGTACTTCCTGGAAGCTTTAGGACCAAGAGCAAGAGGTCGACCCTCACGACGATGGATGGAAGGGATCAAAGGAACACAGATAGTTCCACATGTCAGCAACACAACTTTCCTACCTGGCGCACACCTGAAATCTGAGCACACCTCCCTGCGACAACGTAAGGAAACGACAGCAGGGCAGAAGAAGAAGAAGAAGAAGGGGAAAAAGAAGAAGAGGAGAGGAAAAAGAGGAAAAAATAGAGAGGAAGAAAAGGAAGAACAAGAGGAAAGGAGAAGAAAAAGAAGGAGGAGAAAAAGACGAAGAAAGTGGCGAAGAAGATGAAAGAGAAGATGTAGAGGAAGAACAAGATGGCAAAGCAAAGAAGACGACGAAGAAGAGAAACGAAGAGGAAAAAGATGAAGGAGAAGAACAAATTAAGAAGATGACGAAAAAAGAAGAAGAAAAAGAAGAAGACGAAGATCAAGAAGACGAAGATGAACAGGAAAGCCAAGAAGAAGAAGAAGAAGAAGAAGAAGACAAAGAAAAAAATGAGAAGAAAAAGATGAAGAAGAAGAAGAGGAAGGCAAAGAAGAAGAAGATGAAGAAGAAGATGAAGAAAAAGAAGAAGAAGAAAGAGAAGGAGAATGTGATGATGTAGAAGAAGATCATGAAAAAGATGAAATACAAGATGATGATGGAGAAGAGTAAGAAGAAGAAGAAGAAAAAAATGACAATTAAAAAGTAGAAGAAGATATTAATGAAAGGAAGAACTAACAGAAACACAGAGACAGAACTGAAGTACAAGAATCAGCGCATAAACCATAAGATGGGCAGAATATATGAAAGAATAAAAAGTAGAAAAGCGAAGAGCGACAGAGAAAAAGCAATCTGGATAACCTTTTTATGGTTGACAGTTTTCACACCCGTATATTAATTGTGTTTTAACGGTCAGATTTCACATCTTTTTGGGAACAATCGCAAAGAAAACGGACGCCCGACAGATTACAAGGTCAGCCACCTCCCACTGCAGAATAGCAAGCACTCGTTCAAAATATCTCGGTAATCTGGAGTCAATGACGCTTCACGTTTGAAATTACACTTGAAGGAGTCTTGATTCATTGAAAAAATCGTCAAACGCAACACCTTCTGTCACTAGATTCAACCCATCGTTGACCCCGATTGCTGATAAAATTCATGAGCAATTCTTCTATGATTTTTCGGCGTACCTGGTCAGAAAGGCAGTTGATTAAAAAGGGGATCGCAGGAGGGATATTTTATATCCCGGCTATACAGGTAGCGTGCTTGTTACGCAAGAACTAATTTCATTGAAATGTTTTGTATTTCTAACTTCTGCCTCTGAAAATTAATCTAATGGCAGAACAGCCTTGGCAAAACTGTTTCTGTATGTACATCTGTTCTGGATAGCGCCAGATCTTGGCAGGAAATAGAACACCGTATATTTGTCTCATATTCTGTAGTTTTTTTTTACAACATATTTATGTATGATTTTTGTATTAACTCCATTCAAGATGATTTATGCAGCTGCTCGCATATTTGTGTAGTCGTTAAGGACAAAGAAGGCAGAAACAGTCAAATTCAGTAGATGATGCGGAAGTAGTCGTAAGTGCATTAGTATACTTTTTAGCAGACGTATTAATTGTAGTAGTTGAAGTAGTAATAGTTTTGTAACTAGTCGTTGTTGTAGTAATAGTTTTGTAAGCAGTAGTTGTAGTAGTAATAGTATTGTAGGCAGTAGTTGTTGTAGTAATAGTATTGTAAGCAGTAGTTGTAGTAGTAATAGTTTTGTAACCATTAGTTATAGTAGTAATAGTTTTGTAAGCAGTAGTTGTAGTAGTAATAGCTTTGTAACCATTAGTTATAGTAGTAATAGCTTTGTAAGTAGGAGTACTTGTTGTAGTAATAGTAATATAAGCAGTAGTAGTTGTTGTAGTAGTAGTATTATAAGCAGTAGTCGTTGTTGTAGTAATAGTATTATAAGCAGTAGTAGTTGTTGTAGTATTAGTATTATAAGCAGTAGTAGTTGTTGTAGTAATAGCATTATAAGCAGTAGTAGTTGTTGTAGTAGTAGTATTATAAGCAGTAGTAGTTGTTGTAGTAGTAGTATTATACGCAGTAGTAGTTGTTGTAGTAGTAGTATTATAAGCAGTAGTAGTTGTAGTTGGCGATGTAGCACTCGTAGCAGCAATAGTTGTTATAATGGTAGCTCTAGTAGAAGTAGTTGTAGCAGCAGTATTTGTAATATTTTTAGTTGTAATGGTAAAAGTTAAATCAATAGTAGTTGTAATAGTAGTAGTTGTGAAAGGAGTAGTTGTAGCAGTAATTGTAATTGTAGTAGTTGTAGTAGTACTAGTTGTAATAGCAATACTTAATGTAATAGTTTTTGCAGTGGTAGTATTAGTTGCAATAGTATTTGTTGTAGTAATAGTAGTAGCAGTAGTTGTAATAGTAGTAGTTGTAATAGTAGTAGCAGTAGTTGTAATAGTAGTAGTTGTAATAGTAGTAGTTGTAATAGCAGTAGTTGTAATAGCAGTAGTTGTAATAGTAGTAGCCGTAGTTGTAATAGTAGTAGCAGTAGTTGTAATAGTAGTAGTTGTAATAGTAGTAGTTGTAATAGTAGTAGCAGTAGTTGTAATAGCAGTAGTTGTAATAGTAGTAGCCGTAGTTGTAATAGTAGTAGTTGTAATAGTAGTAGCAGTAGTTTTAATAGTAGTAGCAGTAGTTGTAATAGTAGTAGTTGTAATAGTAGTAGTTGTAATAGTAGTAGCTGTAATAGTAGTAGTTGTAATAGTAGTAGTTGTAATAGTAGTAGCAGTAGTTGTAATAGTAGTAGCAGTAGTTGTAATAGTAGTAGTTGTAATAGTAGTAGCTGTAATAGTAGTAGTTGTAATAGTAGTAGCTGTAGTTGTAATAGCAGTAGCAGTAGTTGTAATAGTAGTAGCTGTAGTTGTAATAGTAGTAGCTGTAGTTGTAGTAGTTGTAATAGTAGTAGTTGTAATAGTAGTAGCTGTAATAGTAGTAGTTGTAATAGTAGTAGCTGTAGTAGCAGTAGTTTTAATAGTAGTAGTTGTAATAGTAGTAGCTGTAGTAGTAGTAGCTGTAATAGTAGTAGTTGTAATAGTAGTAGCTGTAGTAGCAGTAGTTGTAATAGTAGTAGTTGTAATAGTAGTAGCTGTAGTAGCAGTAGTTGTAATAGTAGTAGCTGTAATAGTAGTAGCTGTAGTAGTAGTAGTTGTTGTAATCGCAGTAGTTGTTGTAATAGTTTTTTTCTGTAGTAGTATTAGTTGAATTAGTAGCAGTAGCTCTAATAGTAGTAGCTGTAGTAGTAGCAGTTGTAATAGTAGTAGCTGTAGTAGTAGTAGCTATACTAGTAGTAGTTGTAATAGTAGTAGCTGTAGTAGTAGTAGCTGTAATAGTAGCAGTTGTAATAGTAGTAGCTGTAGTAGTAGTAGTTGTAATAGTAGTAGCTGTAGTAGTAGCAGTTGTAATAGTAGTAGCTGTAGTAGTAGTTGCTATACTAGTAGTAGTTGTAATAGTAGTAGCTGTAGTAGTAGTAGTTGTAATAGTAGTAGCTGTAGTAGTAGTAGTTGTAATAGTAGTAGCTGTAGTAGTAGTAGTTGTAATAGTAGTAGCTGTAATAGTAGTAGTTGTAATAGTAGTAGCTGTAGTAGTAGTAGTTGTAATAGTAGTAGCTGTAGTAGTAGTAGTTGTAATAGTTGTAGCTGTAGTAGCAGTAGTTGTACTAGTAGTAGCTGTAGAAGTAGTAGTTGTAATAGTAGTAGCTGTAGTAGCAGTAGCTCTAATAGTAGTAGCTGTAGTAGTAGTAGTTCTAGTGGCAGTAGTTGTAACAGCGGCTATCAGCCGAAGTTGATGTACTTAAAGTGGTAGTGGCAACATTAGGACGAGTCGTAACAGTACGGTTCAGTTCAGGTACCATCTGGAAATCGAAGGTTGGCTGCAATTGGTCAACAAAGTCCCGGGTCACATGCCTTGGTTGTGCAATCTGCAGTGTTGCTAACTTAACTTAACTTAACTTGACACCTAACTTACCTTACCTTAACTTAACTTAACTTAACTTATCTCGACACTTAACTCAACTCAACTCAACTTAACTTAACGCATTTATACTGGTTTAGATGATTCTACAGAGTCTGTATACAACTAGTTTCTTGGAGTGCGGTGTAAACGATGTGGGAGTCCATCTTAATAGACTAAAAACACTAGAGCTAAGTAGACCGGCAGACAGTTAGGCGCCATCTATTTCTGCTCTTAAAAAACCATATGGGAAAAGTTACAAATAACTTGGGTAGATTTTTTAATTAAATTTTGTTCAATGAGCGGCCGTTAAGTTTGCTTTTTTCGATTTCCAACTGCCAAGGAATTTTTAACGTGCTCAACACTGAACACGGAAGTCGGATCTCACTACCCAGAGATCAAGGCAATTTAAACCAGAAGATCCATGTGAACAAAATCCCGGTCTCTACCGTGATACGAACCGCGGCACCCGAGTTGGACATCTTACCTCGAGACCACTGGGTCCCCCCACCCGAGTTGGACACCTTACGTCGAGACCACTGGGTGCCCCCACCCGAGTTGGACACCTTACCTCGAGACCACTGGGTCCCCCCACCCGAGTTGGACACCTTACCTCGAGACCACTGGGTCCCCCCACCCGAGTTGGACACCTTACCTCGAGACCACTGGGTCCCCCGACCCGAGTTAGACACCTTACCTCGAGACTACCGGGTCCCCCCACCCGAGTTGGACACCTTACATTGAGACCACTGAATCCCCAATTTTCTAAGGGTTTGCTTCTCCTGGGTAATCAGCCGGTGCTGTGATTGGGGAGCGAACCCAGCACCTTCCGCTTGTGAGCCGTGTCACTTAACCACTAGCGCACTACGTCCCCTTTTCTGGTATCTAATCTGGACCTTCCTTGAATTAATTTATGACTGTGCCCTATTATTCTCGTGGGCGGCTGTATTTTGAAGAAAAAAAAACTTGTAATAGTCTAATGTATCCTTTTCCTGCTGGGGGGCGCGACCGAGTACCTGGCGGTATAACTGGGCCCATTAGCCTTGGTTGGCAGCCAATCTAAGAGAAGGTCAACTCTGAAGCTCGTTAGCCTGTTCACGTAGGAGAGGAGGAACTCTGATTTTAAACTCACAAGTACCAAATAGTCTTCTTCTTCTTCTTCTTTGTTCGAAGAAAGCAGCTGTCATCCTGAGGCTGTTGAGACTGCCATAGAGCTTGTCTACTGTTGCCACTGGTGAAGGCCACATGTGCTTTCTCTGGTCCTCGTATCTCGGGCAATTTTGCAGTAGATGTTCAGCGGTCATTTTCCCTGTACCACAGGTGCATTCGTCAGTGCCACCTATCTTCAGTTTATTGAATAGGTGGTACATCAGTCTGTTGTGGCCTGTGCGGAGTCTGAAGACCACGACCTGCTCTCTTCTGTTCAACTGGTAATAGGCATCGTTTTTTGTGTAGCCAGTATGTTCTATTTCCCATTTGGCCATGTATCTGGCCCTAATAAACCTTTCGGACTCTTAGTAGCGCACACTAGGATCTGGTTGTGGTAGTCTTGCACCTTCTTTTGCCAGTCTGTCTGCCTCCTCGTTGCACTGGATGTTACAGTGGGATGGAAACCACTGTACCACTACTCTTTTTGGTTCGGACTGCTGGCATAGTTGACAGAGTACTGCTCTTAAATCATTAACTTCAGTATTTTTCTGGCTTTTTAGTGCTGTAACCACGGCCAGGGCATCTGTAAACAAGACTATCTGGCTTTCATTGCTTTCGCCTGTCACCATTTCTTCTACTGCAGCCCTCAGTGCCTCTGCCTCCGCTCTGAAATTTGCTTGAGAATTTTCCAGTTGCCACTGACAGTGTTTTTTTTTAACCATTTGTTAGGCTCAGGAATACACCTCCCCGTCCATTCTGTGTTGTGTTTGTTACAGAACCGTCGGTGTATGCATGGGTCCAGTCCATGCTTGGGTAGTTTTCCGCTATGTACCTCAGGGTTATGTCTCTTCTTTCTTTTTCAGTCTGGCTGTTCTTGTTTAAAATATCTTGTATATTTTCTACCACCTTCGGAATGATATGCTGCTTTCATGTGGGTTTGCGTACAGTAGAGATGGGCTTTGGTGTTGTTATGGTGTTCATAGGGTCTTCGCTCATTTTTTCTTTGGCAATTTCTGCAAAATTTCTCCGCTTTAGTTTCCCTTTTCCAAATCTATTTAGTCTCTGATGCATTGGATGGTCTGTCAGTCTTCTTAGTTTCTCTGCTTGCTGCTGGGCTCTGCAGTCTCTTTTGTCGGTCATGGATTGCAGATTTGTAATCTTTTCAAGTTCTACAATTGGCGTTGACTTCATGCCTCCTGTTATAACTCTCATGGCTTGGTTTTGAAGTTTTGCTAATTTTATCAAAGTTCGCCTTTGCTGCTGTTGCCCATGCAGTAATGCCATACTTGAGAACTGGTCTCACTCTTCCAGTGGACAGTTTCTTGAGTATTCTTTCGTCTGCTCCCCAGCTTGTGCCAGCAAGTTTCCTCATGATTGCCATTCTTTGTCTGGCTCTCATTCGGTTCTCTCGGTCTGACTTTTCCATGTCATGCGCCGATCAAATGTGACTCCCAAATAGTTTGGGTTGTAGTTTGGCTGCAGATATTTGCCGTTAAGACTTATTTTGGTGTTCTGTGGTTTATTTGAAAGCGATAATATCGTACATGTTGTTTTTTCTTCATTTATTTAGACCAGCCATGATTTCGTCCACTCCTCCAACGATGTTAGGGCCTGCTGCATCCGATTGTTTGCTACGATGAGATTTTTTTCGGAGGTCCACATAGCCAGATCGTCTGCAAACATGGAGCTGTGGACTCTTCTTGGTATATTCTCTATGATGTTTTTTTATATACACCAGAAAAAGTGTGGGTGACAGTACTCCTCCTTGGGGTACTCCTTGCTCCAGTGTCACCTTCTTTGCGCATTTGCCCTTGTACTTGAACTCTGGCTGTTCTGTTTTCGAGGTAGTGGCTGATCCAACTGTACATTTTCCCACAAACTTCACTTCTTCGTAGCTTGACTTTAAGTCCCTCTTTCCACACCTTGTCAAATGCCTTCTCTAGATCCACCCAACCCGCTACTATATGCTTTTTCTCTTGGTAAGCATCCTCTATTTCCTGTGCTATGAGAGTGATCTGGTCCTCAGTGGATCTGTGATGTCTAAAACCTGCTTGCTGTGGAATTAATATTTGTTTTTCTTCCAGGTGCCACATCAGTCTGGTGTTTATCATACGCTCCATCAGTTTACCTACACAGCTCAGTAGACTGATAGGACTGTATCCATTTGGATCTGTTCTATCTTTTCTTTCTTTGAGCGGATGGTTTAAAAATTGCGAACTCATTCCGGCAGCTCCTGCAGCTGAGCTGGTGCCAAATTGTCATGCTTTGAATTCCTTTGGATTATACCAGCGAGACCGAGAGGAGGATCCTGCAGTTTGGGCAGCCTAGGGTCTCCATATTCAGCGCCCAGGCTACTCACAGGGTTCCACGCGCATCGTCTGCAAAGACTGAGACGCTTATGAATGAATCCTTTCCCTAGATTATCATATAAATCTGTATTTAATCCCATGGGTATCTTTTCTTTTCCAGACACTGTAGACCTCCAGGCAGGGGCTCTGAAAACATATATAGTGCAGTCTGGCAAAGAGAATAGCGATCGCAATTGGAAGGCAAACCCTGTACTCAAGAAACCAGCACAAATCGGAATTGTCGGGCCGAAAGGCGCAAATATCACGGCCTAGTTGTACACTTCGATACAGCGTCAAAACGTGTTTTTTTAAAGAAAGAACGCCGAAAAGAAGAAGAAGAAGAATAAGAAGTGGGGGAGAAGAGAAAACTTATGAAGAATAAGAAACGGTCAATGGTTGCGGACAAATGTTTTGGACGGTTACATACCATTTTATGGACGGTCGTTGGCAGGTTGTTGGACGGTCACGAACCATTTTTTGGATGGCCATGGCGGACGTCTTGGACGGTCATGAACAACTGTAGCAGATCCCACTGTTTGCCTTGGCCGTGATCTAACTTAGAACATTCTCACACTCATCCACATCATCATGACCATACTCAGTAAATGACATATCAAACAGCAGGTGGCATATTTATTAAATCATACTCATATCATAGAATGAGTAGAGAAATTACAAACACAATATAATACATATCTTAACTAAACATTGTACTAAAACGGGAATTGTAAGCATTAGCTATTGATGGAATTCCCAACTATCTAAAAAACCCAGTTCTATTGCCTTGCAATTGCATCACACACACATCGCCTTAACTGCGTCTTCAACACACCTTATCAGATACTCTTCCTCACTGAAATCCCCTCAGGCGGGCGATCTCGACATAACTCGTTCACAATGTGTCCTTGCTTACAAACACACTTTCAGATTATCTATTAATGCAAAAATCACACACCTATTTGAGCGCCCCTGTTCTATCACCAAACATTCGTCCAACCGTCAATCAATCGCTCCTCTATCTAAGTCGGTGAGTTAAACATACTATCCACATTCAGTCTCTCTCTCTCCCATACAGCCTCTCTCTATCTAGCCTCTCCATCTCTCATCCAGCCTCCCGAGCTAAACTTTGTCTCGAGTTATATATCCTCAAGCAAGACCAGAGCTTGACCAATCGATCTCAGGTATGGTCATCTTCAATTCCAATTGGAACGAAACACTTTGCACACCTGTCACTCATTCTCTCGCAGCAAGCCCCGTTGCCAATTTCGTCTGTCAATCAATCTCCCCCTACCAAAATCGGAAGGCCAGTGGTCAGTTTCTACCTGTCCACATTCCTTAACCCAACTCTGTTCTCCTTTGCTGAGACAGTGAGTGACCTTGACATGCATTCATGTAGCTTTAAGCTTTAACATGTTCAGGCATCCTAAACTCCCCTTGCTCCGGCGGGAACTGTTACATTACCTCCCTAAACTACAGACCGAAACATGGATGGTCATTTTTTTCATCTGGCAAATGACCACCATTTTCGTCTCTACTATCCAAAATGTAAACACTACTCCTGTTTACAACTTCACTCACATCGTACATGCATAAAAAGACATGTCATTTGATACATATAAACTTTTTGTAATACATACACAATCAATACAAACAGAAGAAAAACACTGTGGCTGGGCGTTTTTACAACACAAACCACCACTTTTACATCGTTTTGCAGTCAAATACACCAAAGTCTGTCCCTGCGGGACCTTGAACTCATCAAAACAGAAACACCTTAAGGAATTCTCCTTACTCATTTGAGGTCAACATACCTCGCCCTGTTTCCCGTGCCTTCCTCTAAGGACACGAACCTTCATTGTTACACTCGACCAGTTCAGGTCAATTTTCTCAGGCGGTCTCATTACACGCCTGGCCGACGATTCACTTCATACTAACTCCTGTGAGGCCACGAATTTACGTGGGTTATCCTCAGGCTAGTTATCATTGTCTCTCTTGACAGCTATCCCCTCTCAAAGAAAACAGCAAAATTATTTATGTTTCCCACAAAAACGATATTTGACAACATATGTCATAGTCAATATTAAAACTTCTGATCAATGTAGTCTTCTCTGCAAAGACTCCACATACATGTGATTCTGGAACTCGTGGTGACTTGTGCTTGCGGAGGCCTACAGTCTGGATGAGATATACTGCTCTGTAGATCACCTAAATAACCTGTATCAAATACCTGTAAACATGATGATTCAACAACAACAAAAAAAACAACAACAAAACACAAGACAAATGCATTGCATACAATGTCGAAACCCAAACAATAAATACAAATGTCAAAATATTTGCACGCATACTTATGATATCAATATTTCAGTCAGCAAGTATAACACGTTGATACTGTCAGGATATGTAATCATGTTTAAACAACAAAACAACAACAAAATAAAGAAAAATTCAATGCATACTATATCGACCATACAACCCACTTAAAATGCAAGTAATACCATTAGTCAAAACCCAAACACCAAATACAAATGTCAAAATATTTGCACGCATACTCATGACCAAGTGCCATCAACCTTCACTCCTGCTCGTGCCCCACAGATGAGCACCTGTTAATGCCCCCTTTATAAGATACTAAACTACGACTAAGTTCTAACTTAATCAGGTACTAAACTATGTCCCTAAACTATGACTAAGTTGTAACTTAATCAGATACTAAACTATGTCACTAAACTATGACTAAGTTCTAATTTAATCAGATACTAAACTATGTCTGAGTCAAAAGTCAAAAACCGAATCGTCCACCTGTCGAATTACGTCATGCTGTAACCCTACTAGTCCAGGTGCAGTCTTTGTCACGAGGAATCAAAACCGAGTGTTCTGATCTAACTAATTTACCGCTGTTTCCACAAATTCCCCGAATCAAAGCTACCTGGTCAGATTTTGACCGAAACATCACGTCCACGTGTTACCCTGCGTCGCGTAATCATTACCTGGCGCATCCAGCTATCCTGCGTCTCTTGTTCGTTCTGTCCGTTTCTCTGGTCGGAAATGTCCCTTTGATCTCGGTCAGTCTTCGCTTCAGACTGACCGTCCGCTCATTGTCTGGCGTTTACTTGAGACAACGAATTCAAAGGAATTTTTAACATCTGGCCATTCCTCCATCTCTATACCCTACCCCCTAATTATCAAAATCTCCGTTCTCAAGGATAACGGTAGATGAAACAAATTTTATGCAAATGCATACATCAACTTGAGTTTCACATGATAGCCCACGTGTGTAAGTACTCCACACGACTTTACCTAATTCCATTTCTGAATTCCATGTTTTTGGCTAGCGTCAGTAAACATTGCATCAACCGTTCCTTATCACTACTGCTTATTTTAACCAGACTATGCGCTGCCCCATCAGCTGTCTCTGATTGCTGCGCGATTTCCTCCTGTAAAACGCCCATCGTCTGGTCTGTTTGTTTCACGGTTGTTTGGTTCGGATCCACCGGTTCTCTGGTAGTGTTTCGTACACTTACATCGTCCGCTACTTCAGCCTTCCGTCCATCTGTATTCACTATTTGTGGGAAAGACCTTTCACACTGTTCGTTTGACTGTTGGCTTATCTCGAACTGAGATCTTTTCATCTTTGCTTCGATGACTGGTTCGCTGTCCTGGCTGTGGTTAACCTGTCTTTCCCTTTTCTTCGTTTTCCTTAGAAACTCTGTTCCTTCTTTGTTGGCTGCTGTTGGTGCGTCCGTTTCGCATTCCAACTGTGCGTCATTCCCACTTCCTTCCTCGGTGGCCGAAGGGTTGTCCCTTCTTTCGGTCTGTTCAACCACTTCTCCCGCATGGCTAGAACCTGGCTTGGGTGGGCACGAAACCATAGCTGGTCCTGCCACCATTCCTCCTCCTCTCCTTTCTTCTTTATCTGACGAATCTTTGACTATTTCCTTGTTCAATTCTTCGTCGACTTTAACTAATGTTCTACCAGGCTTGACCACAAGTTCCTGGTAAACTTGGCTCCTTTCAGCACGCCCGACCATGTTAATCGACGTAATACCCTCTTCCTGAATTCTCGGCCTACACTGTCCGATGCGGTAACATTTTATCTGGACCTCTGAGCGAACGTTTGTCTCGTTTGCATTGCGTAACCTGCCCTCCGTCCCTAACTTTTCTGGATACACAAAACCTGTATCTCTTTCTTTCTGTCCATCCGCCTCGTGCTCAAAGTCTCTTTGATAGCTCCTGTCCTGCCTCTCCATCTGTAACCGTGCAAAAGGCCTCTTGTGGGCTAAGAATCTGCCCGATTCAAACATCTGCCCAACCATTCCTCCTCCTCTCATTTGACGTGGCCTCTCCACCTGGGTCAAACTCCCCTTTTTGACACCTCTTTCCAGTCGTCCACACGCGTCCGTCCTGAGATTTCCACCTCTGTCCCTCCACAGATCGGAATGTCGAAGTTGGACGGGCTTCCTACTCACTTTCCTACCACTCTGTCCCCTTCCAAAATACTGGGCCGTGTTTACTTCTGTGATTTCTTGATTTCTTCTCTCCTTCCTAGCTGGTTTGAAAGCTCCGTTTTCAAACTGTTGCAACAGCTGTCGCAGCTTCCATTTGAGGTCTTTTTCCTGTCTTTCCAGCCGAATAACTCTGCCTGTTAGTTCTCTTAGCTGGTTTTGTAGTTGACTTTTGTCCTCCCACTTATCGCTGACTGTAGCTCGTGCCATGAAAGGCTTGTTTTTGACAAACAGTCCTCCTCTCCAGGAACTGTTAATATTCCGAAGAATATTAGGGCATCCGATAGACAAATGTCCAAAAGCTAGACAATGATGACATTGTTTAACATTGTCCAACCTCGACATATTGAATAAACCCGTCTGGCCCACCAAAAAAATTTATAAGACTGTCAAGTACGCACAAAGTCTTGTCAATAATACAACAATGGGTGGAAGAAAAATGTCACACTTACCAGTCAGATGATTGGAAAAGCTGTCTATGGTACTAACACTCTAACCACTAGCTACTCCTCTATTCCTAACTACACACACAAGTTATATATAACTGCAACACTTGTGTTACACAGGCAAATAAAGATCTGTAGCTACACACACTATATTTATAAATCTATAACTATCCGTGGTCACTGGCACCAAAATAATAATAACGTGTAGCAGATCCCACTGTTTGCCTTGGCCGTGATCTAACTTAGAACATTCTCACACTCATCCACATCATCATGACCATACTCAGTAAATGACATATCAAACAGCAGGTGGCATATTTATTAAATCATACTCATATCATAGAATGAGTAGAGAAATTACAAACACAATATAATACATATCTTAACTAAACATTGTACTAAAACGGGAATTGTAAGCATTAGCTATTGATGGAATTCCCAACTATCTAAAAAACCCAGTTCTATTGCCTTGCAATTGCATCACACACACATCGCCTTAACTGCGTCTTCAACACACCTTATCAGATACTCTTCCTCACTGAAATCCCCTCAGGCGGGCGATCTCGACATAACTCGTTCACAATGTGTCCTTGCTTACAAACACACTTTCAGATTATCTATTAATGCAAAAATCACACACCTATTTGAGCGCCCCTGTTCTATCACCAAACATTCGTCCAACCGTCAATCAATCGCTCCTCTATCTAAGTCGGTGAGTTAAACATACTATCCACATTCAGTCTCTCTCTCTCCCATACAGCCTCTCTCTATCTAGCCTCTCCATCTCTCATCCAGCCTCCCGAGCTAAACTTTGTCTCGAGTTATATATCCTCAAGCAAGACCAGAGCTTGACCAATCGATCTCAGGTATGGTCATCTTCAATTCCAATTGGAACGAAACACTTTGCACACCTGTCACTCATTCTCTCGCAGCAAGCCCCGTTGCAAATTTCGTCTGTCAATCAATCTCCCCCTACCAAAATCGGAAGGCCAGTGGTCAGTTTCTACCTGTCCACCATCCTTAACCCAACTCTGTTCTCCTTTGCTGAGACAGTGAGTGACCTTGACATGCATTCATGTAGCTTTAAGCTTTAACATGTTCAGGCATCCTAAACTCCCCTTGCTCCGGCGGGAACTGTTACACAACAGAGGGTGGGCATAAATAAGGAGTACTCTGAGTGGTGTGAAGTGAAAAGTGGTGTGCCACAGGGCTCGGTTTTGGGACCAATTTTGTTCTTGATATATATAAATGATTTGGACATTGATATGGGATCCATTATTGCAAAATTTGCTGATGACACAAAACTATGCAGTAGTGTCTCATCTAAAGCGGAAGTGGATATATTGATGTCGGATTTAGATAAAATTCGAGAATGGTCTGTAAAGCTGGCAAATGGAGTTTAATGTAGATAAATGTACAGTCATCCACATGGGTAGATCCAATATGGAACATAATTACAGAATGGGAGAAAACAATATTAGAAAGATAGATAAGGAAAGGGACCTAGGGGTTATAATAGATCATACAGGAAAGGTGAGTGAGCAAGTTAAGGTAGCAGTGAAAAAGGCAAATGCAATGTTAGGTATGATAAAAAGAAATATTAAACATAGGAGCAAGGAAGTGATCGTCAAACTGTATAAAGCTTTAGTTAGACCTAGATTGGAGTACTGTGTACAGGTGTGGAGTCCTTATCATAGAGGGGACATAAACATGCTAGAAAGAATACCAAATAAAAAGCGACAAAGATGATAGTGGGATTCCAGAATTACAGTTATGATCAGGAACGACTCAGAAAAACCGGCCTACAGTGTCTCGAAGAGAGAAGAATTTGTGGTGACTTAATACAGGTTTATAAGATGATCAGAGGAAAGGATACATTAGACTATAACAAGTTTTTTTAAAATACAGCCACCTACAATAACACGAGAGCATAGCTACAAGCTGACTAAATAGAGGTCCAGATTAGATATTAGGAAATATATTTTTTTAGTCAGAGAGTGGTGTCTGCTTGGAATGCATTGCCAGGGGAGGTAGTGGAGGTGGTGACAGTTAATACATTTACAAATAAACTGGATGCGAATAGCTTTTAGAGCAAGGTGATGTAAATGTAACTGGTTGTATACAGACTCTGCAGGGTCTTCTAAACCAGTATAAAGACGTTAAGTCAACATTAGTAATGATGAGGGATCATATGTTAGACGGAACGGCCCACCTGTTGGACTGGGTCTCGGACCACCTGTTGGACTGGGTCACTGACCACCTGTTGGACTGGGTCACTGACCACCTGTTGGACTGGGTCACTGACCACCTGTTGGACTGGGTCTCGGACCACCTGTTGGACTGGGTCTCGGACCACCTGTTGGACTGGGTCACTGACCACCTGTTGGACTGGGTCACGGACCACCTGTTGGACTGGGTCACGGCCCACCTGTTGGACTGGGTCATGGACCACCTGTTGGACTGGGTCACGGACCATCTGTTGGACTGGGTCACGGACCACCTGTTGGACTGAGTCACGGCCCACTTGTTGGACTGGGTCATGGACCACCTGTTGGACTGGGTCACGGACCACCTGTTGGACTGGGTCATTGACCACCTGTTGGACTGAGTCACGGCCCACCTGTTGGACTGGGTCACTGACCACCTGTTGGACTGGGTCACGGACCACCTGTTGGACTGGGTCACTGACCAAATGTTGGACTGGGTCACGGACCACCTGTTGGACTGGGTCACGGACTACCTGTTGGACTATATCATGGACCACCTGTTTTACTAGGTCATGGACCACCTGTTGGACTGAGTCACGGCCCACCTGTTGGACTGAGTCACGGCCCACCGATTGGACTGGATCACAGGCCACCTGTTGGACTGAGTCACGGCCCACCTGTTGGACTGGGTCACGGACCATCTGTTGGACTAGGTCATGGACCACCTGTTGGACTGAGTCACGGCCCACCTGTTGGACTGAGTCATGGACCACCTATTCGACTGGGTCATAGACCACCTGTTGGACTGTGTCATGGACGCCCTGTTGGACTGAGTCACGGCCCACCTGTTAGACTGGGTCATGGACCACCTATTCGACTGGGTCATAGACCACCTGTTGGGCAACATCCCAGATCACCTATTGGACTGCCATTAACCAACAGATATCACAAAAAACCACACTTTGAGAAACACTGCCACAAATCATGACACTTTCTATAATAACACTTCATTCAAAGACACTTCTCATTAACTGCCAAACACTTCAATCAAAATTTCCCAAAGGACAACGGGTGACTTGTCCTCAATACATTCAACAGCAACCACTTAATGACACTGAATGGAGTACACTGTGGAAAGTGGAAGCTTGTACGCTGATCGATATCACTACACTTATCGAAATGAAACTGGTTTTCTCTCCTCGAAAACAGATGATGCGCGATCTGTCTGATCAGTGAAAACTAAACTCGGTTTATCTTTAATTATTCTAACAGATTGAAGAAGGAGTGTGCGATGGTTAAAAAAACAAAAAAAACATTACCAAAAACGATTAATGATATCTGCTACTTTCTTCTCTTTTCATATTTCTTCTTCTTTGTTGGTTCTCAATCCTTCGCTACCAAGTCACGAAAAGGGCAGGATGTTGTTTGGAGAACGGAATGCGTTGTGTCGTGGTTTACAGTTTGACTGCGATATTTGCATCTTTCGGTCCGGACATCCGACTTTAGCAAGTATTTTTTAGTACCGGATAGCCTTTCCTCTTCGATCACTTCTCCTTAGCCAGTCTGCTCTGTTGCAGCCTGTTATCTGGGATCACCGCGTGAAGAAGGGTCTTGGCAGCTATGGGTCACTGGCCCTGAGGCTAGCAGTCAGCTATGGGTCGCTGACCCTGAGGCTAGCAGTCAGCTATTGGTCGCTGACCCTGAGGTTAGCAGTCAGCTATGGGTCGCTTGCCCTGAGGCTAGCAGTCAGCTATGGGACGTTGACCGCTGCAGTTCATGCGCTGCTCGGCATCTTGATCCCCAACTAATAATAATGGTTGTCAATCACAAGCGAAGATGACGACAGCATCATACTATTGCTGCGAAATGTGTTTTCTGGTGGCTGTAAAGACCAATCCTGGAACGGCATACCCTGCAACATTCAGGGCACAGATTTGGGGAGGGGGGGGGGGGGGAAGTAGACTGTGGAAACATTGTGAGTATTAGTTTTGCAGGAAGTACGCTTTCGCTGAGCTCCCTTGATGGCTATTCTCTCTGCGACCTGAGCACCTTTGGTGATACTTGCGCACCATGTGGTGCTGTTTTGTGCCAGCATCTCACAGGACTTGACATCAAGATTGAAGCTTTTCAGAAAAAAAGTAAGAGTCTTTGTAGCGTTCAGAGAAGGCAAGAAATTGCGGACAGGCAAGAAATAGAGTCGAGACAAGAATTAAAGAAAAGACCATAAATAGAGACAGGACGAGAAATGGAAGAAAGACGAGAAAGAGACAAGACGAGAAAAGGAAGAAACCCAGAAATAGAGACAAGACGAGAAATGGAAGAAAGACCAGAAATAGAGACAAGACGAAAAATGGAGGAAAGACGACAAATTGAGACAAAACGAGAAATAGAAAACGTAAAATGGAAACTAAGCCCGAAATGGAAACACGATGAAAAATGGAGACAGCTTGAGAAATAGAACAAGAGGAGAAGTATAGACAAGGCAAAAAATGAAGAAAAAGGAAAGTAAAAGAAAATAATGTTGACGGCAGCGTGTCACAGATATGGACAGATTGCCTCAAGACGCCCCTGAACAAAGATCACGTAACAACGCCGCCCCTGTACACAGATCGCATAACGAGGCCGCCTCTGTACCACAGATCACGTAACGACGCCGCCCCTGTACACAGATCACGTAACGACGCCGCCCCTGTACACAGATCGCATAACGAGGCCGCCTCTGTACCACAGATCACGTAACGACCCCGCCCCTGTACCACAGATCACGTAACGACGCCGCCCCTTATCCACAGATAACGTAACGACGCCGCCCCTGTACCACAGATCACGTAACGACGCCGTCCCTGTACCACAGATCACGTAACGACGCCGCCCTTGTACCACAGATCTCGTAACGACGCCGCCCCTGTACCACTGATCACGTAACGACGCCGCCCCTGTACACAGATCGGGTAACGGTGCCACCATTGTACACAGATTTGTCTTCGGTTACCCTTACTGATAACACAATAAAACATGTGTTCTGATACGGACAGAACAACTAAAGACAGGATTCTGTTCCCACGCTCTCTCTCTCTCTCTCTCTCTCTCTCTCTCTCTCTCTCTCTGTCTCCCCCCCCCTCTTCTCCCCCCTACTCCTCCCAGAGTCGTCGTATTTAGATTAATAGATTAGACTCGGACCTGCACACAGAAGACTGACGTATTCTGGGGATCAGTGCCAGTTTACGGCGGGAATCTGGCAGGTGCGAACCAGAATCCCGGTAACGGAGATCTGAGTCTAGAACCAGCAGACAGGCCACATGAGATGTGGGGGAGTATTCTTATAGACCCAGTTAGCAAACAATCTCTGTGCTCTTTGCTCAACGATTGATTGACCAAAAGATGGAACCGACCTTTTGTTTGTTTTCCAGTGCGCAAAGAAACGCTAGAGAACGTGCAACATAATGGCTGAATTATTACAGGAGGGAATAGCACATACAGCGCATGCGCGTTGTTACTGCTTAATCGATTGAATGTATTTCACTGCCTGATAAATGTCAGGGGTATACAAAGTACATCCTGTTATATCATAGTCAAGCATGGACAATGAATTCACAGACATAAAAATATTTGGGCACGGTAATCTTTCTGATTGATTTCTCGTGATTTATTCCGGATTGATTTCTCGTGATTTCTTCCTGATTGATTTCTCGTGATTTCTTCCTGATTGATTTCTCGTGATTTCTTCCTGATTGATTTCTCGTGATTTCTTCCTGATTGATTTCTCGTCATTTCTTCCTGATTTATTTCTCGTGATTTCTTCCTGATTGATTTCTCGTGATTTCTTTCTGATTGATTTCTCGTCATTTCTTCCTGATTGATTTCTCATGATTTCTTTCTGATTGATTACTCGTGATTTCTTTCTGATTGATTTCTCGTGTTTTCTGATTGATTTCTTGTGATGTCTTTCTGATTGATTTCCGTTATTATTTATATACATCTTATTAATCGGGCCAACCCCAGACCTGGTATTATTCTTTCCATGATTTGAAATAATTCACTAGTACCTCTTAGTATCATGCAAATGAAAGTTTGCAGAAATAAATATACTTTAAGTAGTCCGTGCAGCAAAGATGGCGCCGTTACCGGCTGCGTGTCTACATTGCTACATGGGAGATTGCATATAAAAATCAGAAGAGCGAACTGTGTCCACTTTCAAATTGCACCAATTTTGAAAAACCTTAGAGTGCTTCTTTCAAATAAGAGAAGGCTGATAAATACACTATTTATTCCTACGTTGTGTTACCAATGTCAATCTGGGACCTAACTAGCAACCCATAAAAGTAAGATCCAGAGCTGTGAGATGGTCTGTGTGAGAAGTGCAGCCGGAAAGACAATCCGTGACCGAATCCGCAACACCACAAGTAGTTTGGTCATTTAGACAGAATGTATTATGACCAGCCTGCATCAAGAACATATCATATGCAGGTATCCGGTCCACGAGCAAGAGGCAGACGTCGATGGATCGAGGGTGTCTCTGACACTCTCAGGAAGTTACACCTAGCGACAGCACAAACCACCCTCTTGGTGATAACAAGAAATCTACGCACCCCATCTCTCTGAGACGACTTATGGCATAGACAGTATAACAAAAGAAGAAGAAGATAATGAAGAAGATGATGGAGAAAGGTACAATGTAAGTGCAAATATAAACGGATTTCAAGTTCGTCTCATTTTAGTGTTTGTGTTAGAATAGCCTCTTGTGATCTATTACAACCTCTTGGGTCTATAAGAATACTCCCCCACATCTCAGATCTCCGTTACCGGGATTCTGGTTCGCACCTGACTTACAATCGTTCTTCTAGTTACACACCACAACAGATACATGCAGTGATAGTACTGGTTCTAACTTCATACCACAAGAGATACATGCAATGAGAGTCCTTCTTATAACTTCATACCACAACTAATACATGCAATGAGAGTCCTATGCCCATATTAGTGTCTTCTATAGTTTCAAGTTTGGACAACAAACTTTAATGTTCGTCTCAGAAAATCTTGAAACTGAACTCTGACACCCCAGCTATGATACACGCTCTGGATATCACAATCGAATATCGGACACCTTACATTTGGTTTGGTTCGTTGGCGCCTAGCGACATGAAGATAATCTAATAGAGTCATTAGCTGCTCGTCTTTCTTCTTTCCTCCTTCTGTTTCTTCCAATTTTCATCAAAACAGGTTCAGATAACTCTCGGAAGTGTCGCTTTTAATGTCCAGGGGAGTTATCTGTATTTTCTTCCTTCTTTTCGCTTATGTCCTGCGAGTGTCTTTAAGTTTCAGGTTATGAAGAGGTTTCTTGACCGGGCCCTAGTATGTGCTTGTGCCTTTAAGTATCAGGTTATGAAGAGGTTTCTTAACCGGGTCCTCGTATGTGCTTGTGCCTTTAAGTATCAGGTTATGAAGAGGTTTCTTAACCGGGTCCTAGTATGTGCTTGTGTCTCTAAGCGTCAGGTTATGAAGAGGTTTCTTAACCGGGTCCTAGTATGTGCTTGTGCCTTTAAGTATCAGGTTATGAAGAGGTTTCTTAACCGGGTCCTAGTATGTGCTTGTGCCTTTATGTATCAGGTTATGAAGAGGTTTTTTAACCGGGTCCTAGTATGTGCTTGTGCCTTTATGTATCAGGTTATGAAGAGGTTTCTTAACCGGGTCCTAGTATGTGCTTGTGTCTTTAAGTATCAGGTTACGAAGAGGTTTCTTAACCGGGTCCTAGTATGTGCTTGTGTCTTTAAGCGTCAGGTTATGAAGAGGTTTCTTAACCGGGTCCTAGTATGCGCTTGTGCCTTTATGTATCAGTTATGAAGAGGTTTCTTAACCGAGTCCTAGTATGTGCTTGTGCCTTTAAGTATCAGGTTATGAAGAGGTTTCTTAACCGGGTCCTAGTATGTGCTTGTGCCTTTAAGTATCAGGTTATGAAGAGGTTTCTTAACCGGGTCCTAGTATGTGCTTGTGCCTTTAAGCGTCAGGTTATGAAGAGGTTTCTTAACCGGGTCCTAGTATGTGCTTGTGCCTTTAAGTATCAGGTTATTAAGAGGTTTCTTAACCGGGTCCTAGTATGTGATTGTGCCTTTGTGTATCAGGTTATGAAGAGGTTTCTTAATCGGGCCCTAGTATGTGCTTGTGTCTTTAAGTATCAGGTTATGAAGAGGTTTCTTAACCGGGTCCTAGTATGTGCTTGTGTCTTTAAGTATCAGGTTATGAAGAGGTTTCTTAACCGGGTCCTAGTATGTGCTTGTGTCTTTAAGCGTCAGGTTATGAAGAGGTTTCTTAACCGGGTCCTAGTATGCGCTTGTGCCTTTATGTATCAGGTTATGAAGAGGTTTCTTAACCGGGTTCTAGTATGTGCTTGTGCCTTTAAGTATCAGGTTATGAAGAGGTTTCTTAACCGAGTCCTAGTATGTGCTTGTGCCTTTAAGTATCAGGTTATGAAGAGGTTTCTTGACCGGACCCTAGTATGTGCTTCGTACATAGAGAAGCTTTACTGCTTCTGTTATTTCTGCTGTCCATCTTTTGCGTGGTCGGCCCTTGGCTTTGTATCCATTGTATCTGTGTATCACAGTTTTCTGAGTGATACCATCTGGTGTTTGACGTTTCACATGGCCGAACCATTTGGTTTGTTGTCTCTTGAAGAGGTCTAACACTGGTGTTGTACCTACTTTTCTCCAAACATCTTCGTTTCTGATTCTATCCATCCTTGTTACTCCAAGCATTCTGCGTAGGCATTTCATCTTAGTTGTTAGAATGCTTTTTGTATCTTTCTTTGTAAAATTCCAATGTTGGCACTGATACTAACAATATGTTGTATGTTGTTCTTTTTCAATCCATTATCACATTGTAATATCGGAAACATTTGCCCAATGATTTGACTTGCTTGGTCAGTTAATTGTGCCTGACCCCGACGCGACGTCCTGGTCAGTATGTTATGCCTGACTAGATTAGCGGCTCAGTTCTCCCCTCCCCCCCCCGCCCCACCCCTCTCCCACACAGGGTGCTTTGGGTCATATACCTGTTTCTCTCTTTCTATCTCTGACGCAACCATTCTTCGTGTCTCAGATGGCGTTAAACCGATGTTGGGGTACATTGTCTCAGTTGGTTTAGGTCATAGATACCCAGAGACTATCCGAATTGCCTCATCCATTGTTGGTATAGGTCCTAGACACCCCGAGACTATCCGACCTGCCTCATCCATTGTTGGTAAAGGTCCTAGACACCCCGAGACTTTCCGACCTGCGTCATCCATTTTTGGTATAGGTCCTAGACACCCCGAGACTATCCGATCTGCCTCATTCATTTTTGGTATAGGTCTTAGACACCCCGAGACTATCCGATCTGCCTCATTCACTGTTGGTATAGGTCCTAACCACCCAGAGACTATCCGACCTGCATCATCCATTATTGGTATAGGTCCTAGACACCCCGAGACTATCCGACCTGCCTCATCCATTGTTGGTATATGTCCTAGTCACCCCGAGACTATCCGACCTGCCTCATCCATTGTTAGTATAGGTCCTAGATACCCCGAGACTATCCGACCTGCCTCATCAATTGTTGGTATAGGTCCTAGACACCCCGAGACTATCCGACCTGCCTCATCAATTGTTGGTATAGGTCTTAGACACCCCGAAACTATCCGACCTGCCTCATCCATTGCTGTATCAACAAGCTTGGTCTGGCTTCGTTCGTTCGTTCTCAATCTCCCACTACCAAACCCTGAAAGGGCTTAAGTAGCAGAAAGTAGTCCAGAGAACGGAATGCGTTGTGTCGTAGTTTATAGCTTGACTGCGATATATGCACCTTCCGGTTCAACACATCCGACTTCAGCAATCATTTTTTGAGTACCGGGCTAGCATTCACTCTTCGATCCCTTCTCCTTAGCCAGTCTGCCCTGCTGCAGCATGTTATCCAGGATCACCGTGTGGAGGTGTAGAAGGGTCTTGGCAGCTCTGGTTCGCTGGCCCTGACGCTAGCAGTCAGCGATGGGTCGCTGACCACTGCAGCGTATGCGCTGCTCAGCACCTTGATCCCATCAACAAGTTTCATATGTGCTGAGGTCTGGGGACAGCCACCAAGCACAACACTCACAGACGCCATTAAGCTGTTCAACAGTTGATATTGGAAAAAGTCAATAAAGTAATTGATAAACATCATCTCTTCTACTGTTTATCCTTGGGTTAATTTTTTCTTTTGTCTCCACATTTATTTACATGCCTATCTCTCTCTCTCTCTCTCTCTCTCTCTCTCTCTCTCTCTCTTTTAACTGCATCCGGATCTCTCAATGCTTTTATATATCCGGCATCTTTCTCTTGTCTCACTTTTTCTACCTCTCTTCAATCATCACCTTTTTCTATCTCTCTCTCTCTCCCTCTCTTTGCCTTTCATTCTCTTTTTTCTGTTTTCCAAATTTCTCTCTGTCCTACCCTCTCTCCCACTCCTCCCCCTCTCTCTCACTTTCTGTTTTTAAATATATAGATAGACACTACGGCTCATAACTGATAATCTTACCTTCTAGATGTGACGTCAAGTCACGAGAATGACGTACAATCACCTGACTCTGAGTGAGCCAGCTCTGTATGACCGAGTTAAGGCAGGAAAACATCGAAATAAATGTCTTTCTTATCCACCGTAGAAGCAGTGTTCTTGCCAGCTGTTCACTTCAAACACGCACAGAATGACGCAAGAAACGTCCATGCTGTAACAAGCGTCCAATACCGTTACGATGGAGGGTGTATCTATGGGAGGCTTCGATTTAAATGGATGGAAACACGTCGAAAGCCATTTCTCTATTTTCCGACAAGGATGATTATAAGTTCTGTTCAAACACTCACAGAAAGTCATCTCTTCCTTGCCAACCTATTTATGTGGGATAGTCATAGTGGAAGCCCTGGTCAAACACGGCTTGAAAATCACATAAAGTCATTTCTTCCTTGCCAAGACATTTCTGTGAGAAACTCTCAGAAAACTATTTCTTCCTTGCCAACACATTTCTATGAAAAACTCACAGAAAGCCATTTCTTACTTGTCAACCCATTTATGTGAGGTAGCCGTAGTGGAAGCCCTGGTCAAACACGGATGGAAACTCACATAAAGCCATTTCTTCCTTGCCAAGACATTTCTGTGGGGTAGCCGTAGTGGAAGCCCTGGTCAAACACGGATGGAAACTCACAGAAAACCATTTCTTCCATGCCAACCCATACATGTGTGGTAGTCGTGAAGGCTCTGATAAAACACGGATGGAAACTCACATAAAGCCATTTCTTCCATGCCAACACACTTCCGTGGGAAACTCACAGAAAGCCATTTCTTCCATGCCAACACACTTCCGTGGGAAACTCACAGAAAGCCATTTCTTCCATGCCAACACACTTCCGTGGGAAACTCACAGAAAGCCATTTCTTCCATGCCAACACACTTCCGTGGGAAACTCACAGAAAGCCATTTCTTCCATGCCAACACACTTCCGTGGGAAACTCACATAAAGCCACTTCTTCTCTGTCAACCTATATCTGTGTGGTAGTCGTAGTGGAAGCCCTGGTCAAACACGGATGGAAAAACGTCCCTGTTCACCACGTGTGCTCTGGCCAAAGGTATGAGGCACAGAAAACTAGTGCCAATAAGATTCCAATCCCTTCTGTCTGGTTCTGCACTACTTCCCCGCCTGGTCAATATTTGCACATGCGTCTCAGTACTTATTCTTTGCATTTCTCACACTGAAGATGTGGGAGCCTTCCTCCCCTCGCTATTGTTCTTGTTGCTGATATTGCTGATGTGTTCTTGATCCGCAGACACTTGGAGTTCCTCGCTTCAGCACGACGAAGAGCTGTAACGTCTAGGCCTCTCTCCAACCCACCACCCCAGACACAAACCCGAAAGTGACTGACTGTCCAGTATCCTAACTTCAAGACGATGCTCTCATGCTTATACCAAGTCCCAGTTGAGAACAGACACGATTGCTGAAAGCCGGCACTCTTTATAGAGTTTCAAGTCTTCACGCATCAATATTTCAGTAGAATTTCATAAATAATAGAGCGGTCGCCTTGGTTTCTCCGGACCGCATAAAAATCGACAAGAGCCCCTTCTAGAATGTGGAGGAGATCTCGAATACAACTGGAGTAGGAGGTTACAATTTCTGAAGATAGTTTGACGGAGTTATCAGATTCGGTTCTGTGTATATATTTGGAAAGCTTTGTTTGTGGCTAATGAAATTTGTGAATATTGTTTATAGCCCAGGTGAAGTTATCGTTCGGGTGCTGGGGCTGGTTTATGTTCATGTATGTTATTTCATGAACTTCTGGATACCATGTTCGGGACGAGGTGTTTTGTTCTTGTTTGTGAAATAGTTTGTGGTTAAAGTGTTTGGTAATTTGGGCGTTTTGTTTGTGAAATAGTTTGTGGTTCAAGTGTTTGGTAATTTGGGCGTTTTGTTTGTGAAATAGTTTGTGGTTCAAGTGTTTGGTAATTTGGACGTTTTGTTTGTGAAATAGTTTGTGGTTCAAGTGTTTGGTAATTTGGGCGTTTTGTTTGTGAAATAGTTTGTGGTTCAAGTGTTTTGTAATTTGGGCGTTTTGTTTGTGAAATAGTTTGTGGTGCAAGTGTTTGGTAATTTTGGGTTTTTGTTTGTGAAATAGTTTGTTATTCGAGAGTTTGGTAATTTGGGGATTTTGTTTGTGAAATAGTTTGTTATTCGAGTGTTTGGTAATTTGGGGATTTTGTTTGTGAAATAGTTTGTTATTCGAGTATTTGGTAATTTGGAGATTTTGTTTGTCAAATAGTTTGTGATTCGAGTGTTTGGTAATTTGGGGTTTGTGTTTGTGAAATAGTTTGTGATTCGAGTGTTTGGTAATGTGGGGTTTTTGTTTGTGAAATAGTTTGCGGCGATACTAGTGTTTGTAGATGTGGTAACACAATCTGATGTTTCATCTAACCCTGACTAACATAATCTGATCAGTATGTTTTACATGACCCTGACTAACATAATCTGATCAGTATGTTTCATCTGACCCTGACTAACATAATCTGATCAGTATGTTTCATCTGACCCTGACTAACATAATCTGATCAGTATGTTTCATCTAACCCTGACTAACATAGTCTGATCAGTATGTTTCATCTGACCCTGACTAACATAATCTGATCAGTATGTTATACCTGACGCTGACTAACATAATCTGATCAGTATGTTTTACCTGACCCTGACTAACATAATCTGATAAGTATGTTTTACCTGACCCTGACTAACATAATCTGATCAGTATGATTTACCTGACCCTGACTAACATTGATCAGTATGTTTTACCTGACCCTGACTAACATAAGCTGATCAGTATGTCTACAGAATGGGAGAAAACAATATTAGAAAGATAGATAAGGAAAGGGACCTAGGGGTTATAATAGATCATACAGGAAAGGTGAGTGAGCAAGTTAAGGTAGCAGTGAAAAAGGCAAATGCAATGTTAGGTATGATAAAAAGAAATATTAAACATAGGAGCAAGGAAGTGATCGCCAAACTGTATAAAGCTTTAGTTAGACCTAGATTGGAGTACTGTGTACAGGTGTGGAGTCCTTATCATAGAGGGGACATAAACATGCTAGAAAGAATACAAAAAAAAGAGCGACACAGATGATAGTAGGATTCCAGAATTACAGTTATGAGGAACGACTCAGAAAAACCGGCCTACAGTGTCTCGAAGAGAGAAGAATTCGTGGTGACTTAATACAGGTTTATAAGATGATCAGAGGAATCGATAAATTAGACTATAACAAGTTTTTTAAAATACAGCCACCCACAATAACACGAGGGCATAGCTACAAGCTGATTAAAGAGAGGTCCAGGTTAGATATTAGGAAATATTTTTTTAGTCAGAGAGTGGTGTCTGCTTGGAATGCATTGCCAGGGGAGGTAGTGGAGGCAGGGACAGTTAATGCATTTAAGAATAAACTGGATGCGCATAGATTTTAGAGCAAGGTGATGTAAATGTAACTGGTTGTATACAGACTCTGCAGGCTCTTCTAAACCAGTATAAAGATGTTAAGTTAAGTCTCACCTGACCCTGACTAACATAATCTGATCAGTATGTTTTACCTGACCCTGACTAACATAATCTGATCAGTATGTCTCACCTGGTCGGATGTTAGCCTGCTCTCTCGGTTAGGGGCGAAAGCGGGTGAGGGGGTGGGGGGGGGGTAGATAGAAGTAAGACACTGTACAGCCGATCCTGTTTTATACTAGCCTCCCTAACTTGACTAAGACACCCAGACATTCTAATGGAAACATTGCGCCAAATGACCAACCAAATATTTGTTGTCAGTCTTATTCGTGACACCAACGGGTGATCACAAATGCAGAAATAAAATGCTGTAGAAGGGGGTCAGCGTCCCTAGTGAATTCAGAGTAAGATGAGACGAAATAGCATACAATAAGCCACAGCAACCCCCGTTATATTTCCTTCCCCATGCCCGAATATGACTAGCTCACTCTGCCATTCCTGTATGAGCCACTACTTCTACATGTTCCTTTCAAAACCCAGATTGACACCCTGACGATTCTGACCAGTGTAAATGGGCAATATGTGTAATGTGATTAGTTGGAGAGTCTTCTGCTATCGAGTGGTTTAATTGTATTCATACCTTTTGTCCAATTCTGACAGTTTTATGAAATTGAATATATAGTCTTTGTCACGTTCTGCCAGATTTGTTAATTTGAATATATAGTCTTTGTCACATTCTGCTAGATTTGTTAATTTGAATATATAGTCTTTGTCATATTCTGCCAGATTTGTTAATTTGAATATATAGTCTTTGTCACATTCTGCTAGATTTGTTAATTTGAATATATAGTCTTTGTCATATTCTGCCAGATTTGTTAATTTGAATATATAGTCTTTGTCATATTCTGCCAGATTTGTTAATTTGAATATATAGTCTTTGTCACATTCTGCCAGATTTGTTAATTTGAATATATAGTCTTTGTCACATTCTGCCAGATTTGTTAATTTGAATATATAGTCTTTGTCATATTCTGCCAGATTTGTTAATTTGAATTTATAGTCTTTGTCACATTCTGCCAGATTTGTTAATTTGAATATATAGTCTTTGTCACATTCTGCTAGATTTGTTAATTTGAATATGTAGTCTTTGTCACATTCTGCCAGATTTGTTAATTTGAAACCATAGTTTTTGTCACATTCTGATACATTTGTTAATTTATATGCGTTGAAAAAATGAATGAAAAAAAAATGTTTAAAGTTGATTAAAGTTAAGTTTAATCAAAATTTTAAAATATAGTCAGATATTCGCACCGAGGCGAGAAGACGAACAAAACCTATATTTCGACCAATAGGTCTTCATCGAGGACAACAAATAACAGCAAGGCTGAACTAGCAAATCATAGAATTAGCAATAAATACATTTGCATGCCTTTGTCACATTTTTACAAATATTGAACCCGTATGGATCGTCCGGGTAGTGCAGTGATGTCGGTTCAGCTTAACATAGCATAATATGTTTTCCCGTTTTGTGTAAAAATCCTAAACACATGCTCGCTCACTGCAGCATTCTGACAACCATCGGGTTGACATGTCCGCCATGTCTCGATGTTGCAGACACCCCCCTCGGTGTCCGTAGGGATGATTTAAAACACGGTCTAATAGCACTGTCCCCAAACTAATGTTTGTGGGCGATGAAACGTCTCCTGCTAGTCGATCCCGGCCTTTGCCCGCTTCTACCATGTAGCCCCTAAGATTGTCCTCTAGGGACCTTCCCAATCGTCAGCCAGAACGACAAGCCGTAACCAGGTTTTAGGGGCTGCTAATGGTGGCCAAGGATTAAGACAGTTTCGCATTCAATATTAACAAAAAATCATTCTGCTTTAGGAAAGAAAGCGGTCAAGTAATGGATGAATGGGGTGGTCAATGCCCATGTTATTTTTATAACAGAACAGTCCAGATGAACAAATGCATTAACAAGCCTAGACTATAACAGAGGAATACAAGGCGTGTGCAAATGAAACCGGACCAAACTACAACAAGTGAACATACGTACGATGGGCATGATGACGTCACTTCTCGTTTAAACAGCATATACCAACCGTCAAGTCTGAAAAATTTCATTATCCTCCGACTCATTATTTTCCTCAGCAGACCGTTGAAAACATGGCGGATGTGATAAGGAATCCGTCCAGAGTTGATCAGCGAGCGGTGATTCGGTTTCTAACAGCTGAAGTATGTCGACCAGTTGACATTCATCGCAGAATGCAGGCAGTGTATGGTGACAAAAGTGTGTCGAAGACAACAGTGAAGAACTGGACAACGATGTTTAAAGAAGGACGTGAGTTAACGAAATATCTTCCGAGACCAGGTCAGGCGCGTATTGTTGCGTTAACTCACGTTCTTCTTTAAACCAACATAACATAAACCACAATAACATAAACCACAATAACATAAACCACAATAACATAAACCACAATAACATAAACCACAATAACATAAACCACAATAACATAAACCACAATATGAGTTTCGTTATTTAGTCGCCGGTGGAATGTGATATTTAAAGGGATTTTTCCTGGTGTTTAAACCGTATGCAATAACATTGGCCCTTCGACATAAACATAAAGAAAACAAAGACAATGATACGTTGGGAAAAGTGAGACACACACAAACACACGCAAAAACGATGTATGCAGATATAATAAAATATTAACTGCTGGAACAGGTAAATAATTTCTCTTATCTAGGTCATATAATAACGGAAGAAGCCAGCTGTGAAACAGAAATCAGAAAGAGAATAGGTTTGGCCAATATGGTATTCAATAAAATGCAACATATACTGACATCCTTCTTCTTCTTTTTCGTTCGTTCTCAATCTCCCACTACCAAACCCTGAAAGGGCTTAAGTAGCAGAATGTAGTCCAGAGAACGGATTGCGTTGTGTTGTAGTTTACTGCTTGGCTGCGATATTTGCACCTTTCGGTCCAACACATCCGACTTCAGCAACCATTTTTTTTAGTACCGGGTTAGCATTCCCTCTTCGATCCATTCTCCTTAGCCAGTCTGCCCTGCTGCAACCTGTTATCCAGGATCACCACGTGGAGGTGTAGAAGGGTCTTGGCAGCTTTGGTTCGCTGGCCCTGACACTAGCAGTCAGCTATGGGTCGTTGACCGCTGCAGCATCTTGATCCCAACTGACATCCAAACAGATAAATCTTAAATGGAAAATGAGAATTGTCAGGTGTTATGTATACTCATCACTACTTTATGGAGCGGAAACATGGACACCAATAACAAGTTGGAAAAGAGTATTGAAGCCTTCGAAATGTGGGTATATAGAAGATTGGGTCGCATTTCTTGGAAAGAGAAGAAAACACATTTGGAGGTATTGGAAAAGTTTGGGGTCAAAAGAGATTTAATGACCAAATCAGGGTCAGACAATTACCTTATTTTGGTTGAAGACCATACTGGAGGGTAGGGTGGAAGGCAGTCATTTAAGAGGTAGACAACGTTTTAAGTGGGTGGGTCAGGCGAAGAACTGGGAATAGTCTCTCAGATTGTACTATTACGGCTAGAACAATAGAGTACACCGGAAATCCACCTTCGATGCGGAGATGGCACCCTAACTGAGCAAGCTTCGACTGTCTGCTCAACCAGAAGATCCATGTGGTATAAACGAACAAAATGCTGGCAATGTATGGGACCATCTGATCAACGCAGTTGTAGGACACTCGCTATATACACAAAAAGCCCAGAGAAGATGGACGGAACATCTTGCTCGCAGGCCCGATAAGCGCATCTCGAAACAGTAGTTATACGATTAGCTCAAAACAAGCAGCCGCTCATTACGGAGGACTGAAGAAAAGCTGTAGAGATGCCTTAAAGGTGTCTGTAAAAAGCTTCAGCATTGATGTCACCTCCTTGTAGTTGCTTGCACAGAACCGTTACACTTGGCGGACTTTCATCCCGTGAGGTGCTCACATCGCAGAGCGCAACTACACCGCAGGGCGCAACTACATCACAGAGAGGAACTACGTCACAGAGAGCAATTACTTCACAGAGAGCAACTATATCACAGAGAGCAACTACACCACAGAGAGGAACTACGTCACAGAGAGCAACTATATCACAGAGAGCAACTACATCACAGAGGCTGAGATAAAGCGTGCCGTCCGAAAGAGTAGACCGAACGAAAACTCTACAGCCGACTCCTCACACATGTGCCACTGCACCGACAAAGTATGCTGTACCAGCATTGGTCCCTATAACCATTTGAGGCCACATCTAACAGGCAGTATCTGGTGATGTCGCTATCTTTGCTTGCAATGGGCAACTATTATTATTTTAATATATGAGACTCTAGTCCAGACAGGCACAATACACTGACCAGGACGTTGCGTCAGGGTCAGGCACAATACACTGACCAAGACGTTGCGTCAGGGTCAGGCACAATACACTGACCAGGACGTTGCACCAGGGTCAGGCACAATACACTGACCAATCTCTCTTTCAAGAGGCGTTCCCTGGAAACAGGCTGTTTTAGGACAGCCTGGCTGATGAGACATGAATCGATATGATCCCCGTAGTAGTGTCCTGCAAAGCAGATGAAGCAAAGAATAGCACAACCGCCTGAATGCCCGCAGCCCACCTTCATTAACATGCTCGGGATGTCAGGAAAGCTACCACCACTTAACGTCTCATTACGGCGCACAGAAGAGTCAACTTACTCATTGTGGGCATTCAACAACAACAACAACAACAACAACAATTACAAATGTATTATGTTTACTCTATTTACCCAATTTACTCTATTTACCCAATTTTCTCTATTTACCCAATTTACTCTATTTACTCTATTTATCCAATTTACCTCTATTTACCCTATTTACCCTATTTACTCTATTTACCCAATTGTCTCTATTTACTCTATTTACTTTATTTACCCTATTTACTCTATTTACCCTATTTACTCTATTTAGTCTATTTACTCAAAAGCATTGAACACACTTAGAACATCGTCTTTGTAGACCAGGAGAAAGCTTTTGACCGAGTGGACAGAAACAACACCGTGCATGGAATACAAAGAAAGGCAGAGAATAAAATGGCTTAGACACCTGACAAGAATTGAACCAGATCTACCAGCTGTTAGTATCTATAATATCAGACATCAGGGCTGCAGAACAAGAGGCAGACCACGTAAAAGATGGATAGATGGTGTCAGTGAGACACTGAAGAAATTCGGAATGACAACAAAATCGGCGACAAAGCTGGCAGACGACATAAAACTACACCTCTCCACCACGTCTAACGACACAAGTGGATAGAAGATGATGATGATGATGATATAAATATCCTGTGATAGGAGACAGACACACCTATTTACACGGACCAACTCATTAGTGTGTTTATTTACACGAACCCATCTCAATCTCTCTTCTTTCTCTCTCTCTCTCTCTCTCTCTCTCTCTATGTCTCCTCTCTTCTTTCTCTCTCTCTCTCTATGTCTCTATCTCTTTCTCTCTCACAATCTCTCTCTCTCTCTATGTCTCCTCTCTTCTTTCTCTCTCTCTCTCTATGTCTCTATCTTTTTCTCTCTCACAATCTCTCTCTCTCTCTATGTCTCCTCTCTTCTTTCTCTCTCTCTCTCTATGTCTCTATCTTTTTCTCTCTCACAATCTCTCTCTCTCTCTATGTCTCTATCTTTTTCTCTCTCACAATCTCTCTCTCTCTCTATGTCTCTATCTTTTTCTCTCTCACAATCTCTCTCTCTCTCTATGTCTCCTCTCTTCTTTCTCTCTCTCTCTCTATGTCTCTATCTCTTTCTCTCTCACAATCTCTCTCTCTCTCTCTTAATCGTTCTCTCTTGCTCTCTCTCTATGTCTCTCTCTTACTCTCTCTCTCCCAATCTCTCTCTCTCTCTCTCAATCAATCATGTTTGTCAATCCACTCATTCACTTTCCCTAAATCACTATTTTAAACTTCCTTAATGAGTGTATTCACCCATTCATTCATCCACACAAATTCACGCGCACACATTCACCCACTCTCACACACACCCCCTGAAACATCCTCTAAGAACTGAAGGGGCAGCACAATGAATGAGCTGACAGCAGCCAGCGACTCATAGCTGGCTATTTGCATCAGGGAACCATAGCTGGCTGTTTGCATCAGGGAACCATAGCTGGCTGTTTGCATCAAGGAACCATAACTGGCTGTTTCCATCAGGGAACCATAGCTGGCTGTTTGCATCAGGGAACCATAACTGGCTGTTTCCATCAGGGAACCATAGCTGGCTGTTTGCATCAGGGAACCATAACTGGCTGTTTGCATCAGGGAACCATAGCTGGCTGTTTGCATCAGGGAACCATAGCTGGCTGTTTGCATCAGGGAACCATAGCTGGCTGTTTGCATCAGGGAACCATAGCTGGCTGTTTGCATCAGGGAACCATAGTTGGCTGTTTGCATCATGGAACCATAGCTAGCTGTTTGCATCAGGTTCAGGGAACCATAGCTGGCTGTTTGCATCAGGGAACCATAGCTGGCTGTTTGCATAAGGTTCAGGGAACCATAGCTGGCTGTTTGTATCAGGGAACCATAGCTGACTGTTTGCATCAGGGAACCATAGCTGGCTGTTTGCATCAGGGAACCATAGCTGGCTGTTTGCATCAGGGAACCATAGCTGGCTGTTTGCATCAGGGAACCATAGCTGGCTGTTTGCATCAGGGAACCATAGCTGGCTGTTTGCATCAGGGAACCATAGCTGGCTGTTTGCATCAGGGAACCATAGATGGCTGTTTGCATCAGGGAACCATAGCTGGCTGTTTGCATCAGGGAACCAGAGCTGGCTGTTTGCATCAGGGAACCAAGCTGGCTGTTTGCATCAGGGAACCATAGCTGGCTGTTTGCATCAGGGAACCATAGCTGGCTGTTTGCATCAGGGAACCATAGCTGGCTGTTTGCATCAGGTTCAGGGAACCATAGCTGGCTGTTTGCATCAGGGAACCATAACTGGCTATTTGCATCAGGTTCAGGGAACCATAGCTGGCTGTTTGCATCAGGTTCAGGGAACCATAGCTGGCTGTTTTCATAAGGTTCAGGGAACCATAGCTGGCTGTTTGCATCAGGGAACCATAGTTGGCTGTTTGCATCAGGGAACCATAGCTGGCTATTTGCATCAGGGAACCATAGCTGGCTATTTGCATCAGGGAACCATAGCTGGCTTTTGCATCAGGTTCAGGGAACCATAGCTGGCTGTTTGCATCAGGTTCAGGGAACCACAGTTAAACAATAACATACATAAGAAGAAAAATGAAAGAACAAGAAAAAGAAGAAGAAATTAAGAAAAAGAAGAAGAAGAAAATGACAAAGAAGAAAAAGAAGAAGAAGAAGAAGAAGAGGAGGACGAAAGAGAAGAAAAAGACAAAGGAACAAGAACAAGAAGATGAAGAAGAGAAACAATAACAAAAATAAGAAAAAGATTAATAATAATAAGAAGAGGATGAAGAAGAAGAAAAAGCAGAAAACAAGAAATAGAAGAAGAAAAACAAGAACAAGAAGAACAGGAAGAAAAAAAACCAAGAAAAAAAGATCTAAGACGCAAACAAGAATAAGAAAATGATGAATAAGAAGAAGAAGAAGAAGAAGAAGAAGAAGAAGAAGAAGAAGAAGACGAAGAGGAAGAAGAAGAACAAGAAGAAGACAAAGAAGAAGAAGCAGAAGAAGAAGAAGAAGAAGAAGAAGAAGAAGGAGAAGAAGAAGAAGATAAATGCATTGAGGATTTTGAGATGTGGTGTTACCGAAAGTGAGCTAGATAGAGAGAAAATCAAATGAGTGTTGGCGGAAGTGGGAGAGAAAATAAAGCTGCTACGTGAGCATGGACTGGACTGGTTGGGCCACAACGTACGTCACGAGGGCACAGGGAAACCATTCTTGGAAGATAGACCACATGAATGAGAGGAAGGGATAGACCAAGAAATACCTTTGTGACAAAGCATGCAGTGACATGGCGGTGAAGACGTGCTGGGCTGAGGACGGCCGCAACCGACAGGGAGGAACGGAAAGACGGAATCCTGAGCTTGCAAACCAGTTCCAGGACTGAAAGACCTTCTGATCATTGGGTCAGAGACCCCAAACCAGTTCCAGGACTGAAAGACCTTCTGATCGTTGGGTGAGAGACCCCAAACCAGTTCCAGGACTGAAAGACCTTCTGATCGTTGGGTGAGAGACCCCAAACCAGTTCCAGGACTGAAAGACCTTCTGATCATTGGGTGAGAGACCCCAAACCAGTTCCAGGACTGAAAGATCTTCTGATCATTGGGTCAGAGACCCCAAACCAGTTCCAGGAGTGAAAGACCTGCTGATCATTGGGTGAGGGACCCCAAACCAGTTCCAGGACTGAATGACTTGGTGATGGGGACCGGGGCTCCAAACCAATCCAAGACTGAATGACTTGACGATGATGACTGGCATAACTTGATTCCTTGTGCGCTGTTTTCGTATGTTCATTCCACGATATAGCTTTATTTATTTCGATATGTTGGTAAATGTTCCGTATTGCATGAGATCAAACTGAAACATCTCCTGTTTTTAGACCACCATTGAAACGGAATCCTTCTGCAATCAGTCACATTTGACAAACAACAAATAATGGAAGAAAGTTCAAACGACCACAGATTCTGTTCTGACCACTAAAATGCCGCAATACAAACATCGCTTAAGGGCGGGTTCAATGTGTGACTCCGCCCACTTTACAAACATGACAGAAAAATCGATTTGCAAATCGATATTACACTCTGAAATTCTGGCAATTTTTATTTGACACCGGAACTGCTCTAAGGGAAATAACCGGAAAAATTATCAAATGGCTAAGACTATCGTTGTTCATTTCCTTGTCAATGTGGAGGCACAAATTGCGTTTCGCATTTTACCAAGAGCCAAGTCAAGAATATTTGTTTCCTTTGTACAAAAACAGGTTTAAAAAAGTAAGTAACATATCCTTTACAGAGCGTCGCTTCTTACAACAGCCAACCTATTTGGCGAGTGTGCATTGCAGAAAGTTACTATTACTTTCCGTACGTGGAGCGAAAAAAAACCATGTATGCACACCAGTGGGATTTAAACCCGTTGCGATGATATTGTGAAACGGACGCTTGACCACTAAGCCTCCCCTCAGCTGGACAGGGCAGTGGTCGACCGACGCAACGGGCTTTACATGCCTTAGGGGAACATTATTGTTACATATATGCAGGAGGAGGAAAACTAACGCCTGGTCAGGCACAACATACTGATCAGACATGATAGTCAGAGTCATGCACAACATACTGATCAGACATGATAGGGTCAGGCATAACATACTGATCAGACATGATAGTCAGAGTCATGCACAACATACTGATCAGACATGAAAGAGTCAGGTAGAACATACTGATCAGACATGTTAGTCTGTATCAGGTACAACATACTGATCAGACATGTAAGTCTGGATCAAGCACAACATACTGATCAGACATGATAATAGGGTCAGGTACAACATACTGATCAGACATGGTAGGGTCAGGTACAACATACTGATCAGACATGTTAGTCTGGATCAGGTACAACATACTGATCAGACATGATATGGTCAGGTACAACATACTGATCAGACATGTTAGTCTGGATCAGGTACAACATACTGATCAGACATGATAGGGTCAGGTACAACATACTGATCAGACATGGTAGTCCTGGTCAGGCACAACATACTGATCAGACATGATAGTCCGGGTCAGGTACAACATACTGATCAGACATGATAGTCCGGGTCAGGTACAACATACTGATCAGACATGTTAGTTAGGGTCAGGCAAAATACACTGGCCAAGACCCTCACCTCGGCTTCCTCTCTGGAAACTGGCTGTTTTCATGGTATTCTGGTTAACGGGGTGAGGGATCAACGTGATCTTCGTAGTAGTAAGCGACCCGCAGATGAAGCTAAGCATCGCACAACCGCCTGGAGGACCCAGGTCCGCCTTCATCATGACGTTCGAGATGTGAGGACAGCTTCTACAAACCACCATTAGTGTCCTTGTCATGGCACACAAAAGAGTAAACCATTGTGCACATTCGCAAACAACACATCCATCATTTTTCAAGGCAGTCTCCAGTGCCTTCGAAACAATTATCCCAGACGCCTACAAAATGCACGGATTCCTCTAGAATGGAAATATTTCAGTCCGCACCACTTACTGCCTCTCTCTCTCTGAGTAGTCCAAAGACATGGTAACTACTATTTGAAACATATGGCGAGTCGTGTGGATGTGGAAGACACTCACATCGTTTATCCTCGATGACTGGAAATCATTGCGCAAGATCTGGCGAGTCGTGTGGATGTGGAAGACACTCACAGAGTTAATCCTCGATGACTGGAATCATTGCGCAAGATCTGGCGAGTCGTGTGGATGTGGAAGACACTCACAGAGTTTATCCTCGATGACTGGAATCATTGCGCAAGATCTGGCGAGTCGTGTGGATGTGGAAGACACTCACAGAGTTAATCCTCAATGACTGGAATCATTGCGCAAGATCTGGCGAGTCGTGTGGATGTGGAAGACACTCACAGAGTTTATCCTCGATGACTGGAATCATTGCGCAAGATCTGGCGAGTCGTGTGGATGTGGAAGACACTCACAGAGTTTATCCTCGATGACTGGAATCATTGCGCAAGATCTGGCGAGTCGTGTGGATGTGGAAGACACTCACAGAGTTTATCCTCGATGACTGGAATCATTGCGCAAGATGGCGCCAATAATTGTCACCTTGCAACAAGACACCCGTTCTCAGAGATCCACGTGGTTAAGGTTTGATTGTGGGTTCAAGATGGATCAAGAGATGATGTGGCACGGGGGACAGTTCTCTAGCTCGGCATGGAAAGCTTTACAAGAACGTCTGGCTCCTCCCAATGCGAGTCAGCGTTCCCCTCCCTGGTGACGGCTGCTTGTGGAAGTTCTGGGTAAGTGGGACGGCGCCATTCTCTGATTGTTGTCTTGAATTCGGGCTCGTGGTAGTTCTTTTTCTTCTTCCTCGTTCGCTCTCAATCTCCCGCTACCGAACCCTTCTTCTTCTACGTCTACGCTCCCTCTCAATCCCCCGTTACCGAACTCTCCCTCTACATCTACTTCTACGCTCCCTCTCAATCCCCCGTTACTGAACTCTCCCTCTACATCTACTTCTACGCTTCCTCTCAATCTCCCGTTACCGAACTCTCCCTCTACATCTACTTCTACGCTCCCTCTCAATCCCCCACTACCGAACTCTCCCTCTACATCTACTTCTACGCTCCCTCTCAATCCCCCACTGCCGAACTCTCCCTCTACATCTACTTCTACGCTCCCTCTCAATCCTCCACTACCGAACTCTCCCTCTACATCTACTTCTACGCTCCCTCTCAATCCTCCACCACCGAACTCTCCCTCTACATCTACTTCTACGCTCCCTCTCAATCCCCCGTTACTGAACTCTCCCTCTACATCTACTTCTACGCTTCCTCTCAATCTCCCGTTACCGAACTCTCCCTCTACATCTACTTCTACGCTCCCTCTCAATCCCCCACTACCGAACTCTCCCTCTACATCTACTTCTACGCTCCCTCTCAATCCCCCACTGCCGAACTCTCCCTCTACATCTACTTCTACGCTCCCTCTCAATCCTCCACTACCGAACTCTCCCTCTACATCTACTTCTACGCTCCCTCTCAATCCTCCACCACCGAACTCTCCCTCTACATCTACTTCTACGCTCCCTCTCAATCCTCCACTACCGAACTCTCCCTTTACATCTACTTCTATGCTCGCTCTAAATCTCCCTCTACCGAACCCTCCCTCTACTTCTATGCTCGTTCTAAATCTCCCGCTACGATCTCTCCCTCTACTTCTACGCTCGTTCTAAATCTCCCTCTATCAAGGCCTTCAAATAGCTTTGCAAGTAGCAGGATGTAGTCCGGAGAACGGAATGCGTGTGTCACTTGACTGCGATATGACTTCATCAGGCATGATTGGGTCCTGGGTCAGCCTTCCCTCTTTGATCCCGTCTCCTCTACCAGCTTACTCTGTTGCAGCCTGTTATTCAGGATAACCACGTAGAGGTGTAGAAGGGTCTTGGCAGCTGTGATTCGCTGGTCCTGACGCTAGCAGCCAGCTTCGGGTCGCTGACCGCTGTAGCTCATGCGCTGCTCTGCATCTCGATCCCTCCAGAGTTTCATCTCGAGTAGTAATTCTCATTGTGAAATCCGGATCTTCTGCCTCAAAATGACACAAATAGTATTTACAGGCATTCATTCATCATCATCATGTAGCATGTCCTTTATAGAACGTCGCTCCCATCACAGACTGTCTGAAAGAAACTCGTTCCCTTGCCAAAACTCCAGCCTCCGCCACAGTCATACTCAGGCACTCCTGGATATCTTGGTGCCATCGTCTTCTTGGTCTACCCCTTTATCTATTGCCTGGCACCATACCTTCCATCACCGTCCTCTCGAGACCGTTGGGTCTCTTGATGTAACCAAAGTATTTGTATTTTCTAGCCAAAATGGAATTGATAAACCAGTTCTCCTCTATGCTCAACTGTTGCCGAATGTCTACATTTGTTTTTCTCTCTGTCAATGGTATTTTGAGGATCTTCCTGTAACATTTTGACTCGAAGGATTCGATTCTTTGACTAGAAGTTTTGGTAATCGTCCATGATTCGCAGCCATAAGCTGCAACAGGAAAAACAAAGGCTCTCAAGACTTGTACTTTTATCCTTTTGTTGGCGCTCTGCCATAATTTCTTCATTACTCCGATGTTCTCATTCTGGTGTCTCTTGTCGTTATGTCTGTCAGAAGTCTGAATTCACGCCGTTTGGGAACTTCCTACTCCATTCATACAGTAGCTGAAGTGACAGGCAGGAATCACAAAACTCAACCTAAGCATATTTAGCGATGGGTTGGTGCCTTGAAGTGAGATACCTAATACGGACGTCTCAGCATCCGATGTGAGCACGATTGGGTGGGATTTAGTAGAGAAACGGATGGATGGGATTTATTAAAGAAATGGTAGGATGGGATTTAGTTAAGCAGTGGTCGAATAGGAATTAGTAGAAAAACTGTGGGATTTAGTAGAGAAAAGTAGGATGGGATTTAGTAGAGAAACTGTCGGGTAGGAACTAGTAGAGCACTGGTCGGAGGGGATTTAATAGAGAAATGGTCGAATGGATTTAGTAGAACACAGGTCGGATGGGATTTAATAGAGAAATGGTCGAATGGATTTAGTAGAACACTGGTCGGATGGGATTTAGTAGAGCACTGGTCGGATGGGATTTAGTAGAGCACTGGTCGGATGGGATTTAGTAGAGCACTGGTCGGATGGGATTTAATAGAGCACTGGTCGGAGGGGATTTAATAGAGCACTGGTCGGATGGGATTTAATAGAGCACTGATCGGATGGGATTTAGTAGAGCACTAGTCGGATGGGATTTAATAGAGCACTGGTCAGATAGGATTTAGTAGAGCACTGGTCGGATGGGATTTAATAGAGAAATGGTCGAATGGATTTAGTACAGCACTGGTCGGATGTTATTTAATATAGCACTGGTCGGATGGGATTTAATAGAGAAATGGTCGAGTGGGATTTAGTTAAGCAACAGTTAGATGGGATTTAGTACTGATATGGTTGAATATGATTTAATAGAGAGATGGCCGGATGGGATTTAGTAAAAGTGAAGAATACAGATGAAGGACTCAAAAATTAAGTTGTAGGAGCCGATCTACGTAAGCAAGGAGAGGAACTCTGTCAGAACCAATACGTCTTCACCCAGCACTAGCAGATTGCTCTGTCGCGTGGCATCGTCGCCATCCAACTTGCCTTCCTGCTGCCACGTTGTGCCATTAACTGGACGCCCTGCAGACCTCGATGTAGGCTAAGTGTGATAACCACCGGTCCATCCAAGGCGCGTACAGGCGTATAGATTATTTGCAAGCAATAACCCACGGGCTATTGTAGTGAATGTAACATCATTAGATGTTGGGACGAATTGACAAAGCCGTACATGCCCAGGTAACTCTAACTACTAACTAATGCATGAAATGAATACCATTCCCCGACCACTCTATCACACGCATTACCTGTTACCCCCGCTTCTGGCACCCTGTATCGTCCACACCAACAGATTTGGCCTTCGTCTCCTCTTCAGTGGCGCGTGGAGCCTGTATTAAAAATGCATGGTACTGTATTGTGCTCCAATCACACTTTGAGTGGATAGCGTTTCACTTGTCGCACTCTTCATCTCTTCATTGTTTCAATCCATGTTCAGGGGCTCTCAATTTACGTAAAAGGCCTTTCCGCACTCGATCCGATTAATTTAGATTGCTAACCATTCACTCATTTGAAAAGGTGAAATAATTTATTATCAGCACACATTTATCAATTAATAAAACTGCTTTTCCCCCACTGTTTGAAAGCGTGTCCGTAAAAAGGGTTTAAGCGATGCACAATGTTGTATGTTAAATCGTATTTAAATTTGGTTTGTGATTCACAAGTAAGGTCGGGTTCAAAATGCGAGTCAAAATTAAAAACTGAGATAATTGCTAGGCAATATGTAAATAAATGTAGATAAATAAATGTAGATTTTCATCGCAAAATTGCAATGATATAGTCTCGCAATATGTAAATGATAATTTTACGATGTCAAATTGACCAGAGCTTCGTTTTACGATGTGAAATTCACAAGGGCTACGTTTTGCGATGGCAAATGGACAATGACTTCATTTTACGATCTTAAATTGATCAGGGCTTCGTTTTACGAAGTCAAATTGACAAAGGTTTAGTTTTATGATGTCAAATTAACAAAAGCTTAGTTTTACGGTGTTAAATTCCCAAGAGCGTCTAATCTGATTCGTTCAAACCTAGGTATATTTATTTTTGTATCTAAAAATGTTCCAGCTGTCGTTATGCGGCAGACCGGAGTTCCGACTCCTGTCAATCTGTGGCAAATCTTTACTCGTTTGAATTGTCCGAGGTGCTCACAATTAGTGAAGTCTTGCATATTACAAGTACTCTAAAGGAAGTCATACATTAAACACCCACTTGTGGGATCAAGATGCTGAGCAGCGCATGAGCTGAGGGTGGTCAGCGACCTATAGCTGACTGCTTGCGTCAGGGCTAGCGAACCAGAGCTGCCAAGACCCTTCTACACCTCCACGCGGTGATCCTGGATAACAGACTGCAGCAGGGCAGACTAGCTAAGGAGATTGGATCAAAGAGGGAACGCTAACCTGGTACTAAAGAAATACTTGCTGAAGTCGGATGTGTTGGACCGAAAGGTGCAAATATCACAGTCAAGCTGTAAACTACGACAAAACGCATTCCTTTCTCTGTACTACATTCTGCTACTTATGCCCTTTCAGGGTTTAGTAGCGGGAGATTGAAAACGAACGAAACCAAGCCAAGCCAAATACCCACTAAAAAGACACGCACACACATAACAAAACCTTGCGAGCAGATAAGCAAAGTGTGAAATTAAATTCGTTTCTAAGCATTCGCTTGTTTGGAGCAGATTGAAAACAGCGAACAATTTGTCCTACGACACAATTGTTATGATTGCTAACATTTCCCCGAGAGCTTATAAAGGAAATCAGTTAAGAAATTAAACACGGGGTACAGCCATATTTGTTAACGCTGAGTGCATGCCACGACTGTCTGAACTTAGGCGACATGTGCCAAGCTCAGACGCCATTTTGTTGTCATTACGCATAAATCAAAGGAAAGTGAATATTCGCGCATTGCTCGGTTGGATGCGTGCGCAGGTAGGTGCTCCAAATTTCCGCTATTCTGTAGTACAGGGAAACATTATCCTTCTGTAACTTGGACATAAGTTAGTGATCGTTCAAAACAATTACTGAGATGGTGTGCGCACCGGGGGTGACAGGTTAGTCTCTGGTGGGCAATAAATATGTGAATAGTTAACCAATTATTTTCTCATCAACCCTAAAAATACGAAATTTATAAGCGACGGAGGCACAACAAATCGAAATAATTTTACAGCGTTACCACCATGGGAGTTTATGGGTTGAAGAGCGGTAGAGCGATGGCGTCTCTCGGCAACGGACCAGGTTTGGTCTCCGGTATCCAGTTGACCCAGTCGTCAATTGACACTTGGCTTACTCTTAGGGTAGTAAAGGGAATTGCTGTTCTCGTTTGATAATAATAATAATAATAATGTAAATAGAAGGAAACTCGCTTGGTACGGTCACATATCGAGATCAAATGGTCTTGTAAATACAATCCTCCACGGAAAGGTGCAAGCAGACGACGAAGAGACCGTATACCAAAAATAGATGGGAGGACAACATAAAAGAATGGGCCAATCTCCGACCAGAAGAGGCCGCTGACAGAGAAGTGTGGCGTGGTGTTGTGAGGTTCTCTTCATGTGTGCCCCAACGACCTCACCTGTTACGGAATGACCTGACCTGAATAATAATGTTCGTTTATACATCGGTGACCAGCTGCGTCGATCAACCGCCGCCATCGCCACGTACTGCAGTGGTAAAGGACACTCCGAGTTGCAAATCTAATTGAACTTCCAATATCTAGGGAGGAAGCCATGGCGCCTTGTGATTTCATGGTAAGTGTGTCGACCGGGGTCCCTTAGGACTCCTTGAGGGGAGTCGAGTACTCCGCTGCCTTAGAGAATTAGAGACATCACTCAGCGTGGGAGCGATGTGTCTTGGGAATGTTGTTAACCAACAGGGCCCTATCTCTTCTGGGCAATGTGTTTTGGGCATGTTTTTAGCCGACAGAGCCCAATCTCTTCTGGGCAATGTGTTTTGAGCATGTTGTTAGCCGACAGAGCTCAATCTCTCCCTGGCGATGTGTTTTGGGCATGTTGTTAACCGGACAGGGCCCAATCTCTCCTGGGCGACGTGTTTTTGGCATGTTGTTAACCGGACAGGGCCCAATCTCTCTTGGGCGATGTGTTTTGGGCATGCTGATAACCGACAGGGCCCAAGCTCCCCTGGGCGATGTGTCTTGGGCATATTGTTAACCAGACAGGGCCCAAGCTCTCCTGGGCGATGTGTCTTGGGCATATTGTTAACCGGACAGGGCCCAATCTCTCCTGGATGATGTGTTAATTCCTTATTGGTCCGTGCTCATTCTCTAGACCACCCGCCCCCCCCCCCCCCCCGCCCCCCCCCAAAAAAAATTGTCGCTGTCAGACAACGGTTAAGGGCGATAATCTCGTCAATGTCATCCGTGTGCACTGGACAGTGGAAATACGACATCTGGTAACCGAAATGCTATTTTCAAATAGCCGATGAACATGTCACGATAGTCACCAGGCAAAACACCACAAAATGAACGAATCCATATGGAAAACCCCTACACGTTTCAGTCGACACAAGTGTAAGTCATCGGCTAGTGTGAATCCCAGTCAAATTCATGACATCCATAAAACATCCATGGACTTAAAACACGAAAGCAAAGTTAGACCGCATCTTCGCTGCTTTCTGTTTCATAAAAAGCTGAAGTCCAATGCAACCCAAAGGTGCTGGGTTCGGTCCCCAACACAGCACCGACCGTTACCCATAGGAAGCAAGCCCTTATAAAACGCAGGAGGAAACAGACCCTTACATAAAATGCACGCTGAAGTCGGATGCACGGGCCCGACTGGGAAAAATAATAAACACAATGCAACGCACACCGCCTTGGGGATTAGAGAAATAAGACGAACTCAAAAAAAAGAAGGAAAGAAAACGTCCACTATCGTATGACTTTATTTCAACTATCATGCGACTTTATTCCAACTATCGTGCGACTTTATCCAATAATATGCGACTTTATTTCCACTGTCGCGCGACTTTATTTCCACTATCATGCGACTTCATTCCAACAGTCGTTTGACTTTATTCCCATAAGTAGGTTCATCGACGGGATTTTAAGCAGAGGACTAAATGCCGCTTCACCAGTGTTATCGCCGCGTCGTGTTTATTTCACCTCTAAAAGAAAAACAACATATGTCTACCGGGGATTCGATTGACCCTCAATGTCCGCTAGCGGCATCGAAACAATTCGGAAACGCGCTCTTTAATGGATTAATAAAATGCATATTTATGGGGACGGCGTGTGCTAGTGGTTACGTGACACGGCTCACAAGCAAAAGAAGCTGGGTTCGATCCCAATCACAGCACCGGCCGTTACCCCGGGGAAGCAATCCCTTAGAAAATGCAGGAGGAATCAGACCCTTACATAAAATGCATGCCGAAGTCGGATGCACTGGAAGATTCCTTGTGGAATAGAGAAATAAGGCGAACGCAAAATATATTTTTTTTAAATAAGTAAATGAATATTTAAATCAAAAGTCTTTACAGAAAGAACAAACGCGGGATATTCAGAAACCATTCATATTAGGATCGATGTACGGCAAGGTTGTGTACCATCTTCTTTTCTGTTTGTCAGATGGGTTGACGAAATTTGTCAAAAAGCCAACGCCAGTGAGGAAAACAACATTAGTGATCACTGAAATAAACTTCTGTTTGCTGATAACCAAGCAATAACAGGAGCCCCATGAAAGCTACTGTAGGAACATATCAACAATCTTAATGAGGCCTGTACGGATTACGGTAAGAAAATCAACATAGAGAAAGCCGGAGTGATGACAATTACAAGAGAAGAAACATAAACAATAATATTTATTTAGAGCCAATAAGGAAAACAGGCATCCTGAAATGGAATGTCCTTCATCAGCTTTCAAATACGTATGATTGGAACACAGGGAACTGTTTAAGATGAATTGTAGGACAAGTACCTGATGTGACAGAGTTTTTATGTTTTGAATTGTTACGTAACAGAGTTTTTATGTTCAGAATTCTTATGTGACAAAGTTTTTAAGATCCACACAAAAAAAATTTAAAAAATAAAAAATAAAAAATAAACCAAACCGGAAGACTTCATTAGATATTAGAAATGAACGATATTCACTTATATATGAACAACAACAACAACAACAACAACAACAAAAAAAAAGGTTCTAAATGTTTTTATAGCCGTGGGTGGGGTAGAGGATGAACTCTCAACACCAACTAAATGCTCCCATGGCGTGCGTCTCATATAGCCTCTGACAACAAAGTCCATTTCCTGACCTTCGCGCGGCAGAACTGTTTTGACTAACAGGAGAAGGGGCGGAAGGCCTTGCGCCTTAAAACCAGTAGTTTCGGGCAGATGGGGCTCGAAAGCCTAGGAAGGTAGCTTATCTAGGAGAAGGAAAACTCTGATTTCAAACCAGATAATATACTGGCGTATCTTGTTGGGTTTTGTCAGATATGGCTGTGCAACCTGTTTTCTGATAACTCTGAAAGTTGGCCAGCGTCTACTAAACCTGACAACCGACGATGTGCGAGGGAGCACACGCAAGAGGATACACAGCCTTATTGTAGAGCTAGGAAAGGCAATCTCTGCTGAGTGTTGTGGCAGGGCAGACCAGGCCCTTAGCCTAGGTTGACAGCTGGTCTAGGAGTGAAGCCCCGACAGGCGAACAAATAGAGCATTGCTCTGCTGATTCGACAACTTCTGCAGCTGGCCTTGTTTCAAATGTGTTGGTATCACCTTTCCCTTGGAGCAAACAAGGCAGACCGAGAGAGAGACTATACTGCATGGGCAACACAGGGTCTCTATATTTCTGCCCGGGCTTTGTTCTAAAAGCAAAATTACTGTCGTCTGACAATTCGAACAGAGCCAATGATGATGAGGAACAACAAAATACAAAATTAGTCAAGGGTTTGGAATAGACATAAACATAACGAAAGCAAAGACTATGATAATTGGGAAAATTGACATAAAATCTTGTCAAGTCAGGTCAAGTAAGTGAAGTGGAGATTCAGCAGAATTAACCGCTGTTTGAAAATGGAGTTTTTGAAGACTCCATTGTATTAAGCCGCAGCCTGTGAGAGGTGGGGTGACTAGTGCCCTTCTTTGCTGTTTTTACTTCCTCTAACTCATGCGGCAGGTACCGATTTACAGCTGGGTTGACTGGAGGGGCGGTCCCCGATTAAAATCACGACCAGGGCTGTTTGTTTAGCCTCCAGATTCGAACCGAGGCTCGCTGTTACCACAGGCAGTAGCGAATTGTTGGCTTTGAGCTGAGCTTGCCCGCCCCACAAGAAACCATGTATGCAGATAAAAATAAAAGATCAACTACTTGAACAGGTACAGAGTTTCTCCTATCTAGGTCATATAATCCTTAAGTCAAAATGTTACAGAAAGATCCTCAGAATACCCTGGACAGAGAAATAAACAAATGCAGACATTCGGCAAGAGTTGAGCATAGAAGAGAACTGGTTTATCAATTCCATTTTGGCTAGAAAATGCAAATACTTTGGTCACATCAAGAGACGCAACGGTCTCGAGAGAACGGTGATGGAAGGTATGGTGCCAGGCAATAGAGGCAGGGGTAGACCAAGAAGACGATGACACCAAGATATCCAGGAATGCCTGGGTATGACTGTGACGGAGGCTGGAGTTTTGGTAAGAGAACGAGTTTCTTTCAGACAGACTGTGATGGGTGCGACGTTCTACAAGGGGCATGCTGCATGATGATGATGAGGTCATATAATATAAAGGAAGAAGGCAGCTGTGAAAAAGGAATCAGAAAGAGAATAGGTATGGCAAAAATTGTATTCAGCAACATGCGGCACATACTGATTTGAAGCCTTCGAAATGTGTGTATAAAGAAGATTTGGTCGCATTTCGGGGGAGGGGGGGGGGGAGAGAAGAAATAAAATTTGGAGGTATTGGAAAGGTTGGGGGTGAAAAGAGAATTAATGACCGAAATCAGGGTTAGACGGTTACGTTATTTTAGCCCTACAACAAGACATACCTCCTTATTGAACACTATATTAGAAGTTAGGATGGAAAGCAGTCGTTAAAGAGGCAGACAACGCTTTAAGTAGGTGGATAACATCAGGAGACGGACTGGACACAGCCTCGCATTATGGCAAGTAATAGAGTACACTGGCGATGCATTGCAGCCGATATTTGATTTGGAGATGGCATTTGAATTGAACTGAAGAAATTAACGAAAGATTTGCAATTGCCACATGTAAGTTACCCCGCTGTGGGAAAAACCCATGAACTGTGCAGAAAAAAAACCCGTTTCCCAGCTGAAGGCTGAAAATTGAAATACTTTGGCTGCATCAAAAGACACACCGGTCTTGACACTGCTATCGATAGTGACCTTTTAAACTGCCGGGTCAATGCTATAGAAACGGCTGCTTGGAATGTAAATACTATCACTTCCGTCCAGACACGAAATAAGATCCAAAACGAAAAAAATTTGACATCAAATTTTGTCTCGAAAGGTTGTGAAAGCAGCGAAACCACGTAAACATAACTGGGCTGTGCACGCAGAGCGCATGCCTGACAACAGGTGGACACGTAGAACAACCGTTTGTGATCCAAATGCCTGTACACCTGCGCCGGGTCACCCACATATGCGATGGCGAGATGGACTGACCAAATACCAAGGCCTGCTTTGGTACAGCATTGCAAAAGATCGGAACGCAGACAGAACATGTTTGACTTCCTCGCATTCTACACATCTGTCGGCCCGAATCCGAGGATATTGTTATAATGTGATTTCACTTCAGGTCGCTTCGTTATAAACCGTAAGCTGTGCTTGTGAAATTGTTTTATGAATTTTTGAAATGCTCTATCTTTTTCGGATGATCCCATTATTGATGATAGTGAAGTTATGTTGCTGCAAAAGACGTTTGTGGCGTGGATCTGTTTAGTTTGTTTATGTAGATGTAAAAATACGTTAGAAGTAGAAACTAACAGATACATCGATCTTGTCATCAAAGACATTTTCGGAGCTTTGTGACAATTTCTCATATTTTCTGGATACTTGCTTACCCCTGGAAACTGGTGCGTCTAAATGTTTGTGTTGTTTTTAAACATTTCTGTCTCTACTCACAACAAAAATCATAAGATAGACAAACAAATACAAATGTTACAGGCTTTCAAAGTGAATAACAGTAAAATGTGCTGAGAAATAGCTGCAGGGAAAATTGTGTCTGTTTTTAGTGTGGTGAGACTAAAGAGAGCGTTGGGCGAACTAAAGGCCGAAAGTAGGGTAGTGCTACAGTGGATACCGTTACACTCTGGCATTCCAGGAAATGAGACAGCAGACAGGTTGACAAATGATGGAGCAATACAAGAACAAAACGAACAAACAATCACCTTACAAGAAATAAAGACACTTATCGAGGCAATAAGGAAAGTTGACCAAACGAAAGACAACTATCACTGTCTTGATCGAGCAGAACAAGTGATCCTGTTCCGCTTGAGAATGGGACATAGCAGATGGAATAGCCATTTCCAGAAGCTAAAATAGACTCCATCGCCAATGTGTACGTGCAGGCAGGCACAACAGACATCCAAACATTTCCTGCAAGACTGTTGTATGCTTAGCCAATTCCGTACTGAGCACTGGGCCATGGAGACAAATATCCACACAAAGATGGAGACAGATATCCACAAAAAGATGGAAACAGATATCTACACAAAGATGTAGACAGATATCCACACAAAGACGGAGACAGATATCCACAAAACGATGGAGACAGATATCCACACAAAGCTGTTTGGAAACCCCTCTCCACTACGTCAGCCTTTATCCAGAGAACTGGGCTACACGTGTTGACGTAACAGGGGAAAGCATGGCGGGCGAGAAGAAGAAGAAGATCAGATCTTGTGTTTCCAGATCTTGTGTTTCCAGACCTTATGGTTTCCAGACCTTGTGGTTTCCAGACCTTGTGGTTTCCAGACCTTGTGTTTTTCAGACCTTGTGTTTTCTAGATCTTGTGTTTTCCAGATCTCGTGTTTTCCAGATCTCGTGTTTTGCAGATCTTGTGTTTCCAGACCTTGTGTTTTCCAGACCTCGTGTTTTCAGGACCTTGTGTTTTCCAGGCCTTGTGTTTTTCAGACCTCGTATTTTCAGGATTTTGTGTTTTCCAGACCTTGTGTTTCCCAGACCTTGTGTTTTTCAAGACCTTGTGTTTTCCAGATCTTGTGTTTTCCAGATCTTGTGTTTTCTAAATCTTGTGTTTTCCTTGTGGCGACATATTGGTGCGAGGCATACACAATGGTCTGCCGGGGTCTTTGTGTATGACAAGGACAAGAATAGCACCACTGTCTCACAGGGAGAATATCGCAAGAGGATACTAACTGTGTGGCATGGCATAACACCGGCCATGGTTAGGTGGTTTGTTAAGAGCAGCATAGATGGCGCCTAACAGGCAGCGGGTGTTCTTTGCTCTAGTGTTTGAGTCCATTAAAGATGGACTCAAATATCGGTTAACCAACCTCTACCACACTTGTCCTAACACGGCGGAGTAATAAGCTGCTCGAGCCTAGCCAGCTACGCAGGAAATCCTCATACCGGCTACATCCAGCTCACGCCAGAGCTGGCTGCACAGGGGCATCCGCCACTTTAGAAGTACAGGTCGACTAAGACATGCACATTAAATAAAACCATTGCTAAAAAAGATATAATCTTCTGAAAGGAAGTGTTACAGGAGAGGGTTGAAAATATCTTGGACAGACAAGAAAACAATTAGAGACATGTTGAAATATCATTATGTGGTAGGTCATGTGGAGAACGTCGCTCCCAGCACAGACTGTCCGAAAGATATCATTATGTGGTAGGTCATGTGGAGAACGTCGCTCCCAGCACAGACTGTCCGAAAGATATCATTATGTGGTAGGTCACGTGGAGAACGTCGCTCCCAGCACAGACTGTCCGAAAGATATCATTATGTGGTAGGTCATGTGGAGAACGTCGCTCCCAGCACAGACTGTCCGAAAGATATCATTATGTGATAGGTCATGTGGAGAACGTCGCTCCCAGCACAGACTGTCAGAAAGAATCTCGATCTGTTGACAAATCTGCAGCCTGCACCAAGGTCATACTCAGACATCCATTGACATCTTTGTGCCATCACCTTCTTGGTCTTCTCCTGCCTCTCTTGTCAGGACATCTTGGTGTCATCACCTTCTTGGTCTTCCCCTGCATCTCTTGCCCGGCCCTATGTCTTCCATTACCGTTCCCTCAAGACCCTTGTGTCTTTTGATGCGGCCAAAGTATTTACATTTTTTGTTTATGGTGGAATTTATAAACCGGTTCTTCTCTATGCCCAACTCTTATCGAATGTTTGCATTCATCTTTTTTTGGTCCATGTGTGAAGATGTCCGAGAGGGACGATGTCCATGTGTGAAGATGTCCATGTGTGAAGAAGTCCTTGTGTGAAGATATCCTCATGTGAAGATGTCCATATGTGAAGATATCCCGTTGTGAAGATGTTCATGTGTGAAGATGTCTCCCTGTGAAGATATCTATGTGTGAAGATATCTCCTTATGAAGATGTCCATGTATGAAGATGTCCCCTTGTGAAGATGTCCCTGTGTGAAACGGATCGTCGTCATAGAAATCGAGAAGTGTTCACATCTGGTGTAAAGAAGACTACGCTCTGGAAAGAATGTCACATGACACGACATAGGTTTTGAACAACATATGTCGTTGCTGTTGGTGTTGTTGTTGTTGTTGTTATTTTTGTTGTTGTTATTGTTGTTGTTGTTGTTATTCAATGTCAACAATGAGTAGGTTTACCCTTTTGTGCAATCTAGAAAGGGCATTAAGTGGCGGTCTTTTGTAGCGTTCCTATCATCCCGAGCGGGCAGGTGAAGGTAGCCCGAGGTCCTCCAAGCGGTTGTGCTATGCTTGGCTTCATCTGCGTGCCGCGAATTACAGTCCGTATCCGGGGAGGTCGAGGTGAGGGTCTTGGTCAGTATGATGTGCCTGACCCTAACTAACATGTCCGGTCAGTTTGTTTTGCCTGACCCTGACTAACTTGTCTGATCAGTTTGTTTTGCCTGACCCTGACTAACTTGTCCGGTCAGTTTGTTTTGCCTGACCCTGACTAACATGTCTGATCAGTTTGTTTTGCCTGACCCTGACTAACATGTCCGGTCAGTTTGTTTTGCCTGACCCTGACTAACATGTCTGATCAGTATGTTTTGTCTGACCCTGACTGACATGTCTGATCAGAATATTTTCCCTGACCTTGACTAACGGTATCTGCTGTTGGACGACCATGATTTTTTGATGTAGGTTACTGGTGTTTCACGCCAGTCTTTTCCTCTATAGGTGTGTCACATCTCTTCCCCACACCCGCCTACCCCCACCTTTAGTCCGCCCATCTTCCCACATCAACCTAACCATATCTTAGCAAGCAACCCGCATATGTCCCCCTTTAAGATCACCCCTTCTCACCCCAAACTGACAGTCTACCAAACCCCACTCCAACAAAAACCTTTACGACCACCCCTTCTCATCCCAAACTGACAGTCTACCAAACGCCACTCCAACAAAAACCTTTACGACCACCCCTTCTCATCCCAACCTGACAGTCTACCAAACCCCACTCCAACAAAAACCTTTACGATCACCCCTTCTCCCTCATCCCAACCTGACAGTCTACCAAACCCCACTCCAACAAAAACCTTTACGATCACCCCTTCTCACCCCAACCTGACAGTCTACCAAACCCCACTCCAACAAAAACCGTTACGATCACCCCTTCTCACCCCAACCTGACAGTCTACCAAACCCCACTCCAACAAAAACCTTTACGCCCACCCGTTCTCCCTCATCCCAACCTGACAGTCTACCAAACCCCACTCCAACAAAAACCTTTACGACCACCCCTTCTCACCGCAACCTGACAGTCTACCAAACCCCACTCCAACAAAAACCACTCCAACAAAAACCACTCCAACAAAAACCACCGCCATTTTGTTTGAAATAGACAAATTACTGTTGATGACGTAATGATTCGATCGGTTAATAAAATCTTTGCCACACACGTCGGACAAACACACGTCGGACAAACACACGTCGGACAAACACACGTCGGACAAACACACGTCGGACAAACACACATACGATAAAGCAATAATATAGTCATAGGAATGGAAATGTTTACCCCAAAAAACAAGTTTTACACTTCCTCCCTTCCCGAACGTCACTAGCGACCATGCAAATACCTTCACCTTGTCAACATTACGCGTGGTGCAGACGTTAGTGCAGCCTATAATTCTATGTACTAAATTGGTTCCATTCTTCAAAACAGCGTAAAGGTTTTCCTGCAAGACAGTGCCTCCAAAGAATTGTATTGCGCACCCGCTGTACGATTGCCATCGTGGCAAACGATCATAAGACACAATTGTGTGACTCACGAGCGCATGAATGGGCGCCAGGACATCAATGCCAACATTCTAGACCAGGACGCGTGGCTCCTATTGTTGGTAGCCGACAATAACGTTGGCTAACCTGCAGTTAAGTGAGTACAGTTAACAGGTTCCTTCCGAGAAGGTATTGTCTGCCCCTGGAAGTAGGTTCCAAGTCCGTCGTGTGCTGGGCTGTGTTTTATAAATGAGCAAGGACAAAAAATGACGAAATTCGACAGTCAACTAAGAAAGGGCACACTGTTAGCTGGCACGTTTCATGGGCGGCGCGTGAGCATGCATGGACATATGCTCTACGGATACAGGTCGGGCTTTGACTGTAAGCGCACGTGCGAATGCACACCGATGTATTCATGAGCTAACGGGCGCACAGACTACATCGATTTGTGCTCGAGAGTATCAATTAAGACAATGTGAATGGCGATAGGCGATCAGGATTTTGGCAATTGTGACAATGTAGGAAGCGAGGAAAAGGTTCACATTATTTCGTTCCTTCCTAAGCGTTTCAGGTTCCCCATAGTTGAAATATATTTCAAGAAAACAAAAGACACGCTTGACATTCATGTGAATGAAACACAAATAAAGCAGGTACAAGAATGTAGGTATTTTGGGAGCTGTTTTTACTGAGGAGGGTAGCCTAGCTGTCACCTGCCAGCTGTCTCCACTACCAAGACATCCCAAGATGTCCCTTCAAGCAAAGAAAAGCAGATGATAAATAGTAATCTTCATCTAAACCCTGTGCTTGCTACCAAGTGCCAGACATGGGTATTGGATAGTGACATTTCAAAGTCGAGGTGGCGCAAATGGATTACCAGATACGATCGACTTAGTTGTCTTTCCCTTTAATCACATGTGTTTGTGACTTGTAGCTTTGGTTCAAGGACATCATCACAATCTGGCTGGATTACCTCCCCTGCCTATTGTTTGTTTCCGGCAAGCCGGTTTAATCATGTTGCGTCTGTCACAATGTGGGTGACTTTGGTTTTCACTCTGTGACGACACTTTGTGAATATCTGGAACATTATTTGGTAACTACAAGTTCCTGTGCCATTTGTTATGAACATAGAGATTTGGTCCTGGTCGTCCTACATTCCTGACCTATTGGATGCCACACCCCCGCGCCTTGCAGAATTCCTGTTTGCGCGAAAGACATCGGGAGTAATCCTTGAAGAAAAGATCTCTGTTCTGTGCTATCTCCAGTTATCTTGATAATGTCTTGCCACTAGTGAAAGGTAGCTGGGAACAAGAGAGTGAGATTGACACGTTCCGCAATCTACTTCACTTGAATCCAAATTACCGCGCCTGTCACCCATTTCAGCGGATGGAGCAAAAGGAGAAGAATGTTCACAAGGCTGGACGGGACGAACATCATCACACCTGACGGACGAACATCATCACACCTGACGGGACGAACATCATCACACCTGACGGACGAACATCATCACACCTGACAGGACGAACATCATCACACCTGACGGACGAACATCATCACACCTGACAGGACGAACATCATCACACCTGACGGACGAACATCATCACACCTGACAGGACGAACATCATCACACCTGACAGGACGAACATCATCACACCTGACAGGACGAACATCATCACACCTGACGGACGAACATCATCACACCTGACAGGACGAACATCATCACACCTGACAGGACGAACATCATCACACCTGACAGGACGAACATCATCACACCTGACGGACGAACATCATCACACCTGACAGGACGAACATCGTCACACCTGACGGACGAACATCATCACACCTGACGGACGAACATCATCACACCTGACGGACGAACATCATCACACCTGATGGACGAACATCATCACACCTGATGGACGAACATCATCACACCTGACGGACGAACATCATCACACCTGATGGACGAACATCATCCCACCTGATGGACGAACATCATCACACCTGACGGACGAACATTATCACACCTGATGGACGAACATCATCACACCTGATGGACGAACATTGTCACACCTGATGGACGAACATCACACCTGGTGGACGAACATTGTCACACCTAATGGACGAACATTGTCAATCATCAATATTTCGATGTACAAAGATGGTCGGCAATATTATGGCTAGCTACTTTAATGGGAAGTGATGTTGGTCTAGAGAACAATATCGTGGTGTGTCATAATTCTTCCTAGTTCTTAGTCGACCTGCACATCTACAGGGGCAGATACCCCTGTACAGGTCCCAGCTCTGGTATGAGCTGGATGTAGCCGGGAGAACGATTCTCTGCTTAGCGGGCTAGGCTCGAGCATATTAAAACTCCGATGCGTTTGGAAAAGTACTTTCGGGGGGTGGCTAACTGATGTGCGAGTCCATCTTAATAGACTCAAACACTAGAGAAAAGTAGACCTGCAGCCTGTTAGGCGCCATCTATGCTGCTCTAAACAAACCACCTAACTATGCCTGGTGTTTGCCATGCCACACAGTTAGTCTCCTCTTACGACATGCTGTCTCTGTGAGGCAGTGGTGCTATTCTTGTCCATGCCATACACAAAGACACAGGCAGGCCACTCGGGTAGCTATAATATGCCTTCTCAAATCCCCAAAACGCAGCACAAAGTCGTAGTTGCTAGCAAACTCAATAGACGCTTTACCACTAAATATGAACATTTCGAGAAAAAGGCTTGTGTATCTACTTGCGGTATGGCTTGGCTTGGCTTCGTTCATTCTCAATCTCCCACTACCAAACTCTGAAAGGGCTTAAGTAGCAGAATGTAGTCCAGAGAACGGAATGCGTTGTGTCGTAGTTTACAGCTTGACTGCGATATTTGCACCTTTCGGTCCAACACATCCGACTTCAGCAAGCATTTTTTGAGTACTGAGTTAGCATTCCCTCTTCGATCCCTTCTCCTTAGCCAGTCTGCCCTGCTGCAACCTGTTATCCAGGATCATCGCGTGGAGGTGTAGAAGGGTCTTGCCAGCTCTGGTTTGCTGGCCCTGACGCTAGCAGTGAGCTATGGGTCGCTGACCACTGCAGCTCATGCGCTGCTCAGCATCTTGATCCCTACTTGCGGTATAATAATAATAATGTTAGCGTGGGCATGGCATTTGCGTCGATCGACCACTACCGTGTACAGCTGATGAGGCTTGTAGTCAGACATGGTTGATGTAATGCACCTGAGTTAACCTTATGACAAAATAGCGCACGAAATTGTACAAGTAACAATGAATTTACTCCATTATTCCAGTCAAGTTATCCCGTAAACTGGGAGGTCGTTGGGGAACACATGAAGACACCCCCACAAAGGAACGTCAACTCTCTCTTGTCAGCGGGCGCTGTCTGTGCTTCTTCTGGTCGGAGATTGGTCCATTCTTTTATATTGTCCTCCCACCTCCTTTTGGGACGATCTCTTCGTCATCCGTCTGCTTGAACGTATTTGCAGGACCGTTTGATCTCGATATGTGCCCTTACAGAAGGAGTTTACGTCATCTGACCGTTGCCAAGAGGTCTTCAAAGAGCCCTGTTGTTTTAATTCTTCCTCTATTAAATTATTATAAAATTCGAAATCTGACGGCCAACGAAGAGGGGGGGGGGGGGGGGGGGGGGGAAGGAAGAAGAAGAAGAAGAAGAAGGAGGAGGAGAAGAAGAAGAAGGAGGAGGAGGAGGAGGAGGAGGAGGGAGGATGAGGAGTCGAAACTGTTATTTAAGTTTGAAAGGTTCACAATGAAAATGTTTAACAAAAGCAATTGCCATACAATGCATACGTCTGTTATTTTAAAACAGTCAGCTATGGCAGCGTTAAAATTCCGGACTTTCCATTATATCACTTTCTTTTCTGTTGTTCGTTGTGTACGAGGGACGTTCAAATCAAACCGGGATTTTTTGTTCTAGTTGTACCTGAATGCTTTATCGCGTGCGGAAACTACCATCATTAGGTAGGGGCACTTGTGTCCTAATACTGCTAGGTGGCTCACTTGTCATAGGCTAGACACGAGCCAGGTAAAAAATAATGGCGGACAACACTTTTAGTGCTTGCATGGAACATCGTGTTGTGATGAAGTTTCTTGGGAAAAAAAGTAGGCATGAAACCTGCAGAAATTTACAGAAGACTGCAACCACAATACCCAGCCGCTGTGAGACATTTGAATTGTGTAAACATTTTAAAGAAGGCCGTACATCTAAACCCAAAACAGTATAGGCGAGTGTTTTCTGGGACAAACTGGGCATCATTCATGTTGATTTTTTTAACCCATGGTGCCACTTTCAGCAGTGAACAGTACATACGCATTTTTTGAGTGATGTACATAACCGTCTGCAGAAAAAAGGCCTTGTTTGATCACAATGGGTCTCCTGCTCCTGCAAGATAACGCTCGACCTAATACGGGTCGCCGCACTATGTGTCATCTGCAACAATTCGGCTGGGAGGTATTGCCACATTCACCTTATAGCCCAGACCTCGCACCAAGCGATTTCCACCAGTTTGGGCACCTAAAAGAATTCGTGGGAGGTCAGCATTTCAGCACTGATGACAAAGTGAAACAGGATCTCCTGGATTGGTTCAGACATACTGACAAATCTTTCTACGCTGATGCTTTTTCAAGCATTACTTGAACGCTGGGATAAGTGCATAAACGTTGCAAGAGGTGAGTGAGCAAGTCCAGGTAGCAGTGAAAAAGGCAAATGCAATATTAGGTATGATAAAAAGAAATATTAAACATGGGAGCAAGGAAGTGATAGTCAAACTGTATAAAGCATTAGTTAGACCTAGATTGGAGAACTGTGTACAGGTGTGGAGTCCTTATCGTAGAGGAGATATAAACATACTGGAAAGGATACAAACAAAAGAGACAACGCTGATAGTGGGATTCCATAAATACAGGGATGAGGAAAGACTCAGAAAAACCGGCTTACGGTGTCTAGAAAAGAGAAGAATTCGACGTGACTTAATACAGGTTTATAAGATAATTAAAGAAACGGATAAATTAGACTATAACAAGTTTTTTTCAAATACAACAACCCACAAGAACAAGAGGGCACAGCTACAAATTAACTAAAGAGAGCTCCAGATTAGATATTAGGAAATATTTTGTTTAGTCAAAGAGTGGGGAATTCTTGGATTGCATTGCCACATAATGCAGTGGAGGCAGGAACAATTAATACATTTAAGAATACATTGGATGCGCATAACTTTTAGAGCAAAGTAATATAGATGAAACTGGTTGTATACAGACCCTTAGAGTCTTCTAAACCAGTATAAAGAAGTTAAGTTAAGTTCATATCGAAAAATACACGGCATTTTGACTACTTGTCTTGTGATCGATATCACGAACAAACAATCTTTGTTTGCAGCTCGTTACCTCGAAGATCCCTGTTGTATTACATTGATCACGTTCAACTGACGAGCTTCGTTGCAGTTCGGCCAATAAATTAGCACATAACTTTGCTTAACTTTTTGTTATCCTGGATTAGAAGATTCTGCAGATTCTGTGTACAACATACTTCTTCTACTGCACATCATCTGGAAGTAACTGTGTCCATTGAAGTTATTCTTGAATGCATTAACTGACCCAGCCCCCATTATTTCCTGTGGTAATTTATTCCAAGCATTCACCATACTCTGGCTAAAGAAAAAACAGTTTCTAATATTTATTCTGGGCCTTTATTTCTTCTTCGTCTTCTTCTTATTTTTCTTCTTCTTTTTCTTCTTCTTCTTCTTCCTCTTTTTCTTCTTTGTTTCCCTTCTTCTTCTTCATTTTCCTTTTTCATCATCATCATCTTCTTCTTCTTCTTCTTCATTTTCCTTTTTCATCATCATCATCTTCTTCTTTTTCTTCTTCTTCTTCTTCTTCTTCTTCTTCTTGTTTCTCTTCTTCTTCTGGTTCTACTTTTTCTTTATTTTTTTCTTCTTCTTCTTCTTTTTCTTCTTCTTCTTCTTCTTCTTCTTCTTCTTCTTCTTCTTCTTCTTCTTCTTCTTCTTCTTCTTCTTCTTCTTCTTCTTCTTCTTGTTTCTCTTCTTCTTCTTCTGGTTCTACTTTTTCTGTATTCTTTTTCTTCTTCTTCTTCTTTTTCTTCTTCTTTTTCTTCTTCTTCTTCTTCTTGTTTCTCTTCTTCTTCTTCTGGTTCTACTTTTTCTTTATTCTTTTTCTTCTTCTTCCTCCTCTTTTCTTCCTTTTTCTTCTTCTTATTCTTCTTTTTTATGTTCTTGTTCTTCTTCTTCTTCTTTTGCTTCTTCTTCCTCTTTATTTTCATTTTTCATCAACATCTTCTTCTTTTTCATGGGACGCTTTAAGACGTTAACCTTAATATAACTGAAGAAAGTAGCTGTTAGTCTGAGGCTATTGGTATCCCCATAGAGCTTGTCCAAGAATTGTAACGGTTATGGCCACCCAGACTCCCACCCGTCCCTCGTGTGTTGGACACCTTTGTAGCAGACGCCCAGCAGCCATTTTGTCAGTGCCGCAGACACTTTCATCTGTATGTCATCCTATTCTGAGTTTGTTGTACTGGTGGTAACTCAGTCTGTTGTGGCATGTGCAGAGATTACTACCCGCTCCCCTCTGTTCTTCCTGGTCCTTAGTCGACCTGTACTTCTACAGGGGCAGATGCCCATGTGCAGGTCCCAGCTCTGGTATGAGCTGGATGTAGCCGGGAGAATGGTTTCCTGCTTAGCGGGCTAGGCTCGAGCAGCTTAATACTCCGCTACGTTAGTACAACCGCTTACGGAGGGTGGTTAACCGATGTGCGAGTTCATCTTAAAAGACTGAAACACTAGAGGAAAGTCGACCCGCAGCTGTTAGGCGCCATCTATGCTGCTCTAACCAAACCGCCTAATCATGTCCGGTGTTATGCCATGTCACAGTTAGTCACCTCTTATGACAGGCTCTCTGCGAGGCAGTGGTGCTATTCTTGTCCTTATTATACACAAAGACCCCCGGAAGACAACTTGATTCACCTTCGGTAAAATGCACTGTGCTCTGCTTTCCCCGTTCACCTGTACCTACACCTGCTGAACCTCTTGTTCCTATATGTACACTTGGTAAACCTCTTGTTCCTATATGCACACTTGGTAAACCTCTTGTTCCTATATGTACACTTGGTAAACCTCTTGTTCCTATATGTACACTTGGTAAACCTCTTGTTCCTATATGTACACTTGGTAAACCTCTTGTTCCTATATGCACACTTGGTAAACCTCTTGTTCCTATATGTACACTTGGTAAACCTCTTGTTCCTATATGTACACTTGGTAAACCTCTTGTTCCTATATGTACACTTGGTAAACCTCTTGTTCCTATATCTACACTTGGTAAACCTCTTGTTCCTATATGTACACTTGGTAAACCTCTTGTTCCTGTATGTACACTTGGTAAACCTCTTGTTCCTATATGTACACTTGGTAAACCTCTTGTTCCTATATGTACACTTGGTAAACCTCTTGTTCCTATATGTACACTTGGTAAACCTCTTGTTCCTATACCTACACCTGCTGAACCTCTTGTTCCTATATGTACACTTGGTAAACCTCTTGTTCCTATATGTACACTTGGTAAACCTCTTGTTCCTATATGTACACTTGGTAAACCTCTTGTTCCTATATGTACACTTGGTAAACCTCTTGTTCCTATATGTACACTTGGTAAACCTCTTGTTCCTATATGTACACTTGGTAAACCTCCTGTTCCTATATGTACACTTGGTAAACCTCTTGTTCCTATATGTACACTTGGCAAACCTCTTGTTCCTATATGTACACTTGGTAAACCTCTTGTTCCTATACCTACATCTGCTGAACCTCTTGTTCCTATATGTGCACTTGGCAAACCTCTTGTTCCTATATGTACACTTGGTAAACCTCTTGTTCCTATATGTACACCTGCTGAACCTCTTGTTCCTATATGTACACTTGGTAAACCTCTTGTTCCTATATGTACACTTGGTAAACCTCTTGTTCCTATATCTACACCTGATAAACCTCTTGTTCCTATATCTACACCTGATAAACCTCTTGTTCCTATATGTACACTTGGTAAACCTCTTGTTCCTATATCTACACCTGATAAACCTCTTGTTCCTATATCTACACCTGATAAACCTCTTGTTCCTATATGTACACTTGGTAAACCTCTTGTTCCTATATCTACACCTGGTAAACCGGGAATGTTTTGCACACGATACATGAATGTTTCAAAGAATGTTCCATGCACCACATGTCAAAGGCACTTCCGTTGGGCATTTCATAGCAGACAGTGAAATTAAAACAAACTGACTTGCGCATGAAGTGGTAATAGTGAAAGAGAGTTGCGCACGTCAGTCTCACTCTCTCGTCCCCAACTACCCTTATTTAGTGGCAAGACATAGTCAAGATTACTAAGGGCGGAAGACGATGCAGATTTGTCTTTGGAATCTCTCCCGAAGTCTTTCCTGCGATCATGCATCCTGCAAGTCATTGTAGGGCAGAAATGAAACCGCTTAGGTCACAAGCTACAACTCAGTGGTAACACACATAAACAACTCAGTGGTAACACACATACACAACTCAGTGGTAACACACATACACAACTCAGTGGTAACACACATACACAACTCAGTGGTAACACACATACACAACTCAGTGGTAACACACATACACAACTCAGTGGTAACACACATACACAACTCAGTGGTAACACACATACACAACTCAGTGGTAACACACATACACAACTCAGTGGTAACACACATACACAACTCCGTGGTAACACACATACACAACTCATTGGTAACACACATACACAACTCAGCATTCATGAAACCAAGAGACAACGGAGAGTATTTCAACCAAATTTTGAGGATGGGGTGGGGGGTGGGGGGTGGGGGGGGGGGCGAACAAAAGATAAGTTGGTAGCAATTTTGTCTGTGGAAGCAAACTAGACATCAACGATTTGTGACAGAAATCCAAATGCGTAATACGTCATGAGAATACGGGTAGCTCTATGTGGTCAGCGACTGCCATTTTGGCGAAGTCCTACGTTTGTGGACATGAGAGTATATATAAAGATCTACTGGCTGTTGTAAGAAGGTGCACGGTGCAGGGGTGGCGCGGGATGTAGTGGTGTAAATGGAGCGCAATCTTGGCTTGCATTCCCAACATTCCGAGTTCGAAACCACTTCGTGTCCACTTTGACTGGGCATGTCGGGGATTTTTCTCGGTGTGACTGCTTTTCAAAGTTCAGAAAGTACTGATCTGCTAAACTGGCATAGTGGAACACATTACAGATACACACACGCATCCATACACACACACATCCATACACACACGCATCCACACACACACACATCCATACACACACACATCCATACACACACGCATCCATACACTGGCCAATACGTCCACATTATAAACAGATACACGCATTGAGCAGTGCGCTCTTATATCGCCAAAAGAACTACTGTCTGAGGTGGAAAGAGACTTGCATTTGCCAGGAGAATCCAGAAAAGGAAAACCTTTAATCAAACCCAGAAGAAACGTGCAAACTCCAATGGTACGACCATGTGCCAAGATGAGAGATTGGCAACCCGACATTTTACTCAATGGAAAAGTCCCAGTAACTAGAAAGAGAAGAACAGCCGAGATGCGATGGACACACGTTTGTCAGAAATGCACAAAGACAATTCTGAAGAGTTCTGAACACTGGGTCGATGAAAACACAGCGTACTCTGGTGTACAAGGTAGTACTGTCTTATCTAAAGCAGAAGTGGATATATTGAGGTCGGATTTAGATAAAATTCGAGAAGGGTCTGTAAGCTGGCAAATGGAGTTTAATGTAGATAAATGTACAGTCATCCACATGGGTAAATCTAATATGGAACATAATTACAGAATGGGAGAGAACAATATTAGAAAGATAGATAAGGAAAGGGACCTAGGGGTTATAATAGATCATACAGGTAAGATACGTGAGCAAGTTAAGGTAGCAGTGAAAAAGGCAAATACAGTGTTAGATATGATAAAAAGAAATATTAAACGTAGGAGCAAGGAGGTGATAGTCAAACTGTGTAAAGCATTAGTTAGACCTAGATTGGAGTACTGTGTACAGGTGTGGAGTCCTTATCATAGAGGGGATATAAACATGCTGGAAAGAATACAAAAAGAGCGACAAAGATGATAGTGGGATTCCAGAATTACAGTTATGAGGAAAGACTCAGAAAAACCGGCCTACAGTGTCTCGAAGAGAGAAGAATTCGTGGTGACTTAATACAGGTTTATAAGATGATCAGAGGAATGGATAAATTAGACTATAACAAGTTTTTTTTAAAAATACAGCCATCCACAATAACAAGGGGGGCATAGCTACTAAAGCTACTAAAGAGAGGTCCAGATTAGATATTAGGAAATATTTTTTTAGTCAGAGAGTGGTGAATGCTTGGAATGCATTTCCAGGGAAGGTAGTGGAGGCAGGGACAGTTAATGCATTTAAGAATAAATTAGATGCGCATCGCTTTTAGAGCAAGGTGATGTAAACGTACCTGGTTGTATACAGACTCTGCAGGGACTTCTAAACCAGTATAAAGACGAAAAGTTAAGTTAAGTTAAGTTAAGGTGTCAGATGGAGCTACTGTCCAGTACATGCAGGCGTCTGGGGCAACGAAAGAGCTGATGCAGTGGCGGGGCAGCTGAAGTGACCGACGCGGTGAAGACGAGAGACAGGGTTGAGTTGGTTAGGGCGGTCATAGACAGTCTACAGAATTATGAAGAGACAGAGGGTCCATAACATGCATATGTGCAGAGGATGATAGATTTGGGAGTGGCTAAGGGAGAAGGGAGAAAGTGTGTTCTGGATGGAAAGATCAGAAAAACACGAAATCAACACCTGGATGGGCTGTGAATATATATATACGCTTGGCTGGCAACCTTGGACGGAGAACGATGCACATGGGAATGTTCTATGTGGGATGATATTGGTTCCAATAATCAAGAATCAAGTTGTAATTTAGTTTAGTTTAGTAGAAAATCAACTTCATTGCACACGGTTTTACCCATAATTCCTCTGTTCTTCTCCATATTTTTGGAACATCTCGATACAATGTGCAAACTCCGTATCGCCGGCGAGGAGATTTTGAACAGAATTTATTACAATTTAGCCTGGACAGCGATCCTACTCTTTTCGATTTCCAACTGCCGTGGGATTTTCAACGTGCGCGACGGAGAACTAGGACGCTAGTCTTGGTCAGTATATTGTGTCTGACCCTGAAGTGACGTCCAGGTCAGTATGTTTTGCCTGATCAGATGTTAGTCTTCCTTCCGTGATATGTACGAGGCGTGTTCTTCTTCTTCTTCTTACGCTGTCAGACGTCGACCTTTATTTTTTTTTTAAAAAGCTGCTGTCATCCTGAGGCTGTCGACACTGCCATAGAGCTTGTCTAGTGTTGCCCCTGGTGATGGCCACATCTGCTCTCTCTGCTCCTCGTATGTCGGGCAGTTTTGCAGCAAATGCTCAGCGGGCATTTTCCCGGTACCACACGAGCATTCGTCAGTGCCACCTATCTTCAATTTGTTCAGTCTATTGTGGCCAGTGCGAAGTCTGAAGACAACGACCTGCTCTGGTAATAGGCATCGTTTTTTGTGTAGCCAGTATGTTCTGTTTCCCATTTGGTCATGTATCTAGCTCAAATAAGCCGTTTTGACTCTTCGTATGTCACACTAGTATCTGGTTGTGGTAGTCTTGCACCATCTTTTGCCAGTCTGTCTGCCTCCTCGTTGCCTTGGATGTTGCAGTGGGATGGAACCCACTGTACCACTACTCTTTTTGGTGCGGACTGCTGGCATAGTTGACAGAGTACTGCTCTTAAATCATTAAGTTAAGTATTTTTCTGGCTTTTTAGTGCTGTGACTACGGCCAGGGCATCTGTAAGCAGGACGATATGGCTCTCATTCCTTTTACCTGTCACCCTTTCTTCCACTGCCGCCCTCAGTGCCTCTGCTTCCGCTCTGAAATTGCTTGAGAATTTTCCAGTTGCCAATGACAGTGTTATTTGTCTGCCATTTGGTAGGCTCAGGAATGCCCCTGCCCCTCCGTTCTGTGTTGTGTTTGTTAAAGAACCGTCGTTGTATGCATGGGTCCAGTCCATGCTTGGGTAGTTTTTCGTTATGTACCTCAGGGTTGTATCTCTTCTTTCTTTTTCAGTCTTTCAGTTTTTGTTTCCAATACCTGGTATATTTTCTACCACTTCTGGAAAGATATGCTGCCTCCAGGTAGGTTTTCGTACAGTAGGGATGGGCTTTGGTGTTGTTAGTGCGTTCATAAGGTCTTCGTGCATCTTTGCTTTGGCTATTTCTGCAAAGTTTCTCCGCTTTAGTTTCCCATTTCCAAAATTGTTTAGTCTCTGATGCATTGGATGGTCAGTCAGTCTTCTGAGTTTCTCTGCTTGATGCTGGGCTCTGCAGTCTCTTCTGTTGGTCATGGATTGCAGTTTAGTTTTGTAATCTTTTCAAGTTCTGCAATTGGCGTTGACTTCATGCGAGGCGTGTTCAAATTAAACCGGACAGCGCCAAGTGAACATACGTACAATGCGCATGATGACGTCACCTCTGATGTAAACGGCACATACCAACCGGAAAGTTTCCAAAATTTCATTATCATCCGACTCATAGTTTGAAATCATGGCGGTTATGATACGGAATCAGTCCAAGGTTGATCAGCGAGCGGTGATTCGGTTTCTAACAGCTGAAGGTTGTTGACCAGTTGACATTCATCGCAGAATGGAGGCAGTGTATGTTGACAAAGTGTGTCGAAGAGAGCAGTGAAGAACTGGACAACGATGTTTAAAGAAGGACGTGAGTTAACGAAAGATCTTCCATGACTAGGTCAGGCGCATATTGTTGCGCCAGAAGATGCCTTCGCCAAAATTGAGGCAGCAATTCTGGTGGACCGTCGCGGAGCTTACGTTCGCCACACCTTTTGTCACCATACACTGCCTGCATTCTGCGATGAATGTCAACTGGTCGACATCCTTCAGCTGTAAGAAACCGAATCACCGCTCGCTGATCAACTCTGGACGGATTCCGTATCACACCCGCCATGTTTTCAACGGTCTTCTGAGGAAACTATGAGTCGGAGGATAATGACATTTTGCGAACCTGGCGGTTGGTATTTTCTGTTTACACTAGACGTGACGTCATCATGCACATCGTACATATGTTCACTTGTTGCAGTTAGGTCCGGTTTCATTTGAACACGGCTCGTAGATAAAATAATGATCATGCAGAGACTTAGCAATTATTTTATTCGCTCATCGGTGATCAGACAATTGTTCTGGGCTGGTCATATAGTGAGGTGGGCATATCTCGTGGTAACAATCGTTTACAAGAGCAACGGGAGCATTTCTTAATCAAACAGAATTATTGCATTTTCTCAAAGAAGCTGACGGACTGATTTTCTATGTAGCCAAATCAAGATTGGTTAAGTTCTAGGAACGAGATAAATAGGACGATTGGCTCGTCTGAGGTTTGTTCTCCTTGCCATTCATAGAGAAAGCAGATTCAATATCCAACTGATCCAATGGTTGTGGACAGGCTTGGAGTGTTAGTCTAGGCTCTGAGTGTTAGTCTAGGCTCTGAGTGTTAGTCTAGGCTCTGAGTGTTAGTCCAGGCTCTGAGTGTTAGTCTAGGCTCTGAGTGTTAGTCTAGGCTCTGAGTTTTAGTCTAGGCTCTGAGTGTTAGTCTAAGCTCTCAGTGTTAGTCCAGGCTCTGAGTATTAGTCTAGGCTCTGAGTGTTAGTCTAGGCTCTGAGTGTTAGTCCAGGCTCCGAGTGTTAGTCCAGGCTGGATACATTATAATATAACAACGTTTTTTTCTCTTTAAAATACAAACACCTACAAGAACAAGAGGATAGCTACAAATTAACTAAAGAAAAGTCCAGATTAGATATTAGGAAATCATGTTTTAGTCACAGAGTGGTGAATGCTTGGAAGGCATTGCCACAGGAAGTAGTGGAGGCTGGGGCAATTAATGGATTTAAGAATAGATTCAATGCGCATAGATTTTAGAGCATGTAAATGTAAATGAAACTAGCTGTATACAGATTTCTAAACCAGTATAAAGACGTTAAGTTAAGTTAATTTAAGTTTTGTTAAGTTAGTTGTCCATCGCAAGGGATAATGGCGACGTCATCATACGGTTTTGTCTTGATGATGTAACTTCCGCTGTATTTGGATTACACTGAAGAAACTACTGCGCTGGTCATCAACCTCACTCTCTGGTCCCGAGCTACGTTGGACCAGTGGCAAGATATAAGTCGAGACGGCTGGAGGTAACTCAGGATGCAGGGACTCTGGCCCCACCCCTGAGATCAGAGGTCAATTCTTCCTCTTATTCCTTCGTTCTCAATCTCCCACTACCAAACCCTGAAACGGCTTAAGTAGCAGAATGTAGTCCAGAGAACTGAATGCGTTGTGTCATAATTTACAGCTTGGCTGCGATATTTGCAACTTTCGGTCCAATGCATCCGACTTCAGCAAGCATTTTTTGAGTACTGGGTTAACATTCCCTCTTCGATCCCTTCTCCTTAGCTAGTCTGCCCTACTGCAGCCTGTTATTCAGGATCACTGCGTGGAGGTGTAGAAGGGTCTTGGCTGCTATGGTTCGCTGGCCCTGACGCTAGCAGTCAGCTATGGGTCGCTGACCACTGCAGTTCATGCGCTGCTCAGCATCTTGATCCCAGAGGTCAATTCAATCCAGTAGAACTCGATCGCCCACTGTTTCCATTCTTTGTTGTGAGCGGCGAGTACCTCACCCCTTGACCACAGTGACCCCCTAAATACCACATGCCTGGTAGGCTACAGTGTTACTATTCTCTGCTCCTCTTACATCCCAAGTGGGGACGGCGTGAGCTAGTGGTTAAATGACACGGCTCACAACCCGAAGGTGCTGGGTTCGATCCCCACCACAGCACTGACCTTTACCTCGGGGAAGCAAACCCTTAGAAAATGCAGGAGGAATCAGACCCTTGCATAAAATGCGTGCTGAGATCGGATGCACTGAGCCGACAGACGCAAAATGAAAACCAAAGTGCAACCCACACCGCCTTGGGGAATATAGAAATAAGGCGAAAGCTAAAGACCCCCCCCCCCCCCTCCCCGAAGTAAAGAATATAAAATATTAAGCAAAAACATACATTGAATTTTATTTTTTTTAAACACAATTTGGTGCACATTATTTCACGTGGATCCCCAGTTGTGATCCAATGTTAAGTTGAATGTAAGTAGAAACATTAGATTCATCAAGTGACGGCTAATGTCTCGGAGCACAGGAAATGGGAATAGTTAAACATTATATAGGGTCAAAGATGAATCAGTTAATGAGCATACAGCAGCAAGCAAATCATAACTGTCTTGCTTGTATGAGTTAGTTACATTCGTAACTAGGGCAGATGTGAATGTTGTTTTCGTGTGTTTATTTTAATTGAAATTCAAGATAATGCGGAAACTCATGTGAACTGTATGTTGAGGTTGTAAATGAGACATGCTTAATGGTTGTGGTTGCGGTGGTTTATGCCTACCTGGTGCGCCACTTGAGGGTGATGGTACAGCCCATACGAAGACATCATGAACTGGCTTCGCTTGACTCTAGTGCTCCTACACTTGCAACGTCAGAAACTTCACCTTTGGAGAGTTAATTTCTGCAAACTAGACTTATCGAATTAGGACGATATCGCCACTATAAACAAAAATTAATGAGTCCCCTGGTAACAATTCCAGATATTCAATTAGTAAGGATCGCAGAGAATCGCCAAGGACTTGATAAATCTTGAATACGATCGGAGACAACGCAACTTGGAAGATCCGTGATCAAAAAGTGATGACCTACTTTCAGTCCACCGATATCCCTGACGATGAGTGTTGAATAATGAGTGAGTACTTGCAGACGCGCGGTTTTAAGAACCATGAATAATAGGTGTGAAAATCGCTGGGTGTGTTTATCCGTGAGTGCTGCTTCCTGATTGGGTGGCCGACGTGTGCCAGAACGTCACAGGTGAGGACAGGTATGCAAGGTGGCGGTAGACGGAGGGTAGTCGACTGTGAGGAGTGAGATCACGAACAGAGGGGAGGAGACACGTGAGAAATAGCTAGTCGATGTTTTATTTTATTTTGAGTTGGGAATATATAGGGTTTCTACAGTTGTAAAAATAAGTAATGTCACTCATGCGTTATTAGTAGGGAATTAACTTATTAAGTAGACCCCAGTGTTCCGCCGGGGTCTTTGTGTAAGACAAAGACAAGAATAGCACCACTGCCCCACACAGAGCATGTCGTAAGAGGCGACTAACTGTGTGACATGGCATAACACCGGCCATGGTTTGGTGGTTTGTAAAGAGCAGCGTAGATGGCGCCTAACAGGGTGCGTTTCTACACTGCTCTAGTGTTTGAGTCTATTAAGATGTACTCGCACATCGAATAACCACCCTCCGAGGCACTAGTCTCAACTTCTCCTTTTTCATCTTCTTCTTCTTCTGTCGTCAAACTTTTTAACCAGAGGCCCAGTGTCGTGGTATGCATTTGTCTTTCGCCTCTCTCGTGGCCCGAATAACGTGTACACCCATTTTAAGGCAGGTCTCGATTATGCTGTCGATCCACCTGTTCCTCGGTCTACCTCTCGCTCTTATTCTTGATGTTCTCCTGTAGAAGGTTTGCATGAACAATGTGGTCAAACCAATTCATTCTCTGTTGCTCGATGTACTGTAGGCAGGGAATTGTTCCAACCTTCTCCCGAATACTCGTATTTGTGATTCTGTCTTTCCTGGTGTTGTTAGTGACCTTTCGTAGGCACCGCATTTTACAGGTGGCTAACTTTCGTTCCTGGGCCTTATTCAATGTCAATGTCTGGCACTGGTAGCACAGGGTTGGGATGAAGATACTATTTACCATTTGCGTTTTTGCTTGAAGAGAAATTTTGGGGTGTCCTAGTAGTGGAGACAGCTGGTATGTAACAGAATTTGCCCTCTGCACTATCGTCTCTATATCTCTGTCGAGTCTGCCATCCTCAATAAAAACAGTTCCCAAATACCGAAATTCTTGTAAAAGTAAAGTAAAGTAAAGTATCCCATAGCATTACTGCCGTAGGGGTGTGAGGTGTTAGCGATCTCACATTTCAAAGGATCGGCTATATGAGGGCGGTAGCCATCTTCTCTCCCTCGCCGCTTTTACTTCCCGGACTGAACCGGTACCCATTTAAGGCTGGGTCGACCCGGGGCCATTGCGGTCTGAAAAAAACATTACCGCCTCAACTGGGGAATGAGCCCAGAACCACTAAGATGCGAAGCCAGCGCGCTAACCACTGCGCTACGCGGCTCCCTTGTACCTGCTTTATTTTTGTTTCATTCTCATGACACATTAGCCACAAAGTAATAAGCAGGAAATGCTCTTCCCGGCCACATCCAGCTCACGCCAGGGCACAGGCGCATCCACTCTTGTAGAAGTACAGGTCGACTAAGAATAAGTAGACCCACAAAGTTCGGTAGGAGAAACAAAACCAAAACGGGGATCAAGGCTGCTGAGCAGCGAAGGAGCTGCAGCAGTCAGCGACTCATCACTGACTGCTAGCGTCAGGGTCAGCGAACCAGAGCTGCCAAGACCCATCTACACATCCACGTGGTTATCCTGGATAACAGGCCCCAATTGGTGACTTAATACAGGTTTATAAGATGATCAGAGGAACGGATAAATTAGACTATAACAAGTTTTTCTCAAAATACAACCACCAACAAGAACAAAAGGGAATAGCTACAAATTAACTAAAGAAAGGTCCAGATTAGATATTAGGAAATGTTTTTTTTAAATCAGAGAGTGGTGAATGCTTGGAATGCATTGTCACACGAGTTAGTGGAGGCAGGGACAATTAATGCATTTAAGAATACATTGAATGCCCATAGCTTTTAGAGCAAGGTGATGTAAATGAAACTGGTCGTATACATACTCTGCAGAGTCTTCTAAACCAGTATAAAGACGTTAAGTTAAGTTAAGTTAATAGAGCAGAGTGGCTTGAGATAAAGGATCGAAGAGGGAAGGCCGACCCTGTGCTCAAAAATGCTTGCTGAAGGCCGATGTGTCAGACCGAAAGGTGCAAATATCGCAATCAAGCTGAAAACTACGACACATGGCGTCCCGTTCTCCGGACTACATACTGCTACTTGCAAAGCCCTTTTCAGGGCTTGGTAGCGGGAGATTGAGAACGTTCAGGGCTTGGTACGGGAGATTAAGAACGTTCAGGGCTTGGTAACGGGAGATTAAGAACGTTCAGGGTTTGGTAGCGGGAGATTGAGAACGTTCAGGGCTTGGTAGCGGGAGATTGAGAACGTCCGGGGCTTGGTAGCGGGAGATTGAGAACGTTCGGGGCTTGGTAGCGGGAGATTGAGAACGTCCGGGGCTTGGTAGCGGGAGATTGAGAACGTTCAGGGCTTGGTACGGGAGATTAAGAACGTTCGGGGCTTGGTAGCGGGAGATTGAGAACGTTCGGGGCTTGGTAGCGGGAGATTGAGAACGTCCGGGGCTTGGTAACGGGAGATTAAGAACGTTCAGGGTTTGGTAGCGGGAGATTGAGAACGTTCAGGGCTTAGTACGGGAGATTAAGAACGTTCGGGGCTTGGTAGCGGGAGATTGAGAACGTCCGGGGCTTGGTAGCGGGAGATTGAGAACGTCCGGGGCTTGGTAACGGGAGATTGAGAACGTTCGGGGCTTGGTAGCGGGAGATTGAGAACGTCCGGGGCTTGGTAGCGGGAGATTGAGAACGAATGACGAAGTTGAAGAAGATGAAGAAGATGAAACAAAATCGTGAAATAGATTAGTCGGGGAAAATAAGATGGCCCGTGCGCATCTAAAGGACGGGTAACAGGAGATGTCCTCTAAGAGGACACTACAGTCGTAGAGAAAGTTGTCGATGCTTCATTGCACTAGGTCTCAGATGTTTGTAAGGGTCATTTCTATTTCACGATGTCTGGATTTGCATTGCAGTTTGTTTGTTTTGTTTTGTTTTGGTTTTTCTTGCGTTCGCCTTATTTCTCTCATCCCCAAGACGGTGTTCGTTGCACTGTGATTTTTATTTTGCGCTTGTCGGCCCAGTGCATCCGACTTCAGCATGCATTTTATGTAAGGGTCTGCTTCCTCCTGCATTTTCATCGCAGTAAGCCAGTATCGTTTTACATGTATCGTTTGAAATGCGTCGTTGCTATGGGAGTAACCCGGTACCATTATTGTGTGAAGCATGATTTCTAACTACTACGCCGCTCAATCAATCGCATGCTATTGTGTTATAGATAAACGGAAATGGATAAACGGAAATGGATAAAATAAACGGCCGTTAAAATTATTCACAATCTTTGGGAGAGAGCTTTATTTTCTCCTTCTTTGTTCGTCTTCAGACCTCGACCATCGTCTTCATTGACTCTAATGGAGGCAGCAGTCGAGGCTCCGGGCATGTCCGTGCAGCTTCTCCTGGGAGGACACTGGCTGTCGCCAAATGATACTTCTGTTATCACTATACGGTGGGCAGGACTGCAAAATGTGTTCTGCTGTCATAGGGGGCTGTGCCGCAGGTGCAAAGGTCTGTAGTGTTAATCTTGAACTTATTGTACAAATGACATCTCAGTCTGTTGGGACCTGTGCGTAGCCGCAGAATGACCACCTGATCTCGTCTGGAGAGTTGGTGGTAGGCATCGTTTTCTATGTGGCCAGGGTGGAATTTTATTTTCTTTATTTTGATCTGTACGAAGCCTTGATGAACGATTTTGTCTTATCGAATGTGGTTGATATATAACTCTTCTGATGGAGAGTGCTTAACAACTGGGGGACAGTGGTCTCGATGTAAGGTGTCCGCCTCGTGTGCCGGAGATCGCGGGTTCGAATCACGGTGAAAAACGGGATTGTTTTTTCACGTGAATCTTTTGGTAAAAATTCGCCTGATCTCTGAGTAGTGAGATCGGACCCCTGTTCCTTTGGCAGTGAGATCGGACCTCTGATCTTTTGGGTAGTGAGATCGGACTTCCGTGGTCAGTGTCGAGCATATTAAAAATAACTTGTCGTTTGGAAATCGACAAGAGTAGGCTTCCAATATCAAGTTTAAAATCTACCCCAAGTTATTTGTACATTTCCCCAAGTGGTTTATTAAAGGCAGCTATAGTTGGCGTCTAACAGGCTGTGGGCCTACTTAGCTCTAGTGTTTTGAGTCTATTAAAATGGACTCGCACATCGGTTAAAAAACCCTTCAAGAAACTGGTTGTATACACACTTGGTAGAGTTTTCTAAATCAGTATATAGACGTTAACTTAAGTTTAGCTAACAGTTGGGTAAGGAAAGCAGCACAAAAACCTCGTTTACAGCTGGGTCAACTGGGGGAGAAAGGGCAGGTCATAACAGGTCTATCAAACTGAACACGACGAGCTAGCTAAATAAAAGTAAAGTAAACCATAGCACTACTGCCGTAGGGGTGCGAGGTTTTAGCAATTTCACATTTCAAGGGCTCGGCTATATGAGAGCGGTAGCCATCTCCTGTTCCTCACCGCCTCTACTTCCCGGACTGAACCGGTACCCATTTAAGACTGAGTCGACCCGGGAGCCGTTGCGGTCTGAAAAAACATGTCCGCCTCAACTGGGAAATAAACCCAGAGCGACTCAGATGCGAAGCCAGCTTTCCAACCACTGCGCTACGCGGCTCCCAAGCTAGCTAGAAAGTCTTTAATTGTAAATCAAATCACTTTGATCTCAAAGCTTGAACACACGAGGACCCCAGTATTTACATGACGGACTTGCTGTGGTCGAGAGGTAAGGCACTCGCCTCTCAAAGCGATGAACGGGTTCGTGCACCGCAGGTTACAAGCCGCCATTGGTCTCAGAGAGGTGGGGCCAGAGTGCCTGCATTCTAAATTACTTCCAGCCGTCTTGACTTATGTCTTGCCACTAGTCCAAGGTAGCTCGGGACCAGAGAGTGAGGTTGATGACCAGCGCAGCGTGTTCTTCACTATAATCCAAATACAGCGAAAGCGACATCTTAAACAACAACAAAATGGCTGATGGTGACGGCATCATCGCTTGCGATGGGCAACTATCAATCAATCTATCCATCTGTCTGTCTGTCTGTCTATCTGTCTGTCTGTCTGTCTCTCTGTCTGTCTGTCTCTCTGTCTGTCTCTCTGTCTATCTGTCTGCCTGCCTGCCTGCCTGCCTGCCTGCCTGCCTGCCTGCCTGTCTGTCTCTCTGTCTGTCTGTCTATCTGTATGTCTGTCTCTCTGTCTCTCTGTCTTTCTTTCTGTCTATCTGTCTGCCTGCCTGCCTGTCTGTCTGTCTATGTCTGTCTGTCTGGCTGTCTGTTAGCCTGTCTATTTATATACGTTGCGTGCAAAATACGACGCATAAGGCAGAAATAAATGATGTCCAGTTGGAACGGTGTGACGCCATTGTTTTTAGATCATGTATGGTGCTGAGGCCCATAGTTGAGCCCTCTCGGATCATTGTTCTTCTGAGTGTTTCCTTGGGTCTCCCTCTTTTCCGAACGCCCCTTGGTGTCCATTCAAGTGCTTGCAATGGAAGACGGCTGTTGTTCATTCTAAGGACATGTCCGATGTATGTCCATAATTTTTTCCTGATGTTGGGCGACACGTATAGTTGGTTTGTCTCTGCTCTTATCGAGTATTTAGTTATGAACTGGTCCCAGCGTATATTCAATAATTTTCTTCAACATTTATTTTCAAAGATATTTAGTTTGTTTTCCAGCGCTTTTGCTGTCTTCCAGCTTTTACGTCCGTATGTCAGGACTGATATTACGATTGAGTTGAATAGCCTGAGCTTGGTATGTTTGCTCAGTGTCGTTGATTTCCAGATGTTAGTTAGTTAATTAAAGGCGCATGAGACCAATGCAGTTCTAGTGGAAATTTCTTACGTGACATCTCCATCTTGTGTCATTTAGCTTCCCAGGCATGTGTAGTGTTGGACATTTTGTAGAGATTCCACCTTTATCTTGATATCAACCGCTGTGGTTGTAGAAGCCATAACAGCGTACTACTCATTTCAAAAATTATCTTGCATTTTAGATTAAAACTTGTTAGACATCAGTTCTTCTTCTTCTTCATCGATCAACTGATGCTGTGCTTCTAGTCCGGCGAGGTTCACGATCAACTGATGATGTGCTGCTAGTCTGGTGAGGTTCACGATCAACTGATTCTGTGCTTCTAGTCTGGTGAGGTTCACGATCAAATGATGCTGTGCTTCTAGTCCGGTGAGGTTCCCGACCAAATGATGCTGTGCTTCTAGTCCGGCGAGGTTCATGATCAACTGATGCTGTGCTTCTAGTCCGGGGAGGTTCACGAGCTTGCCAGACTAGGTTCACGATCAACTGATGCTGTGCTTCTAGTCCGGCGAGGTTCACGATCAACTGATGCTGTGCTTCTAGTCCGGGGAGGTTCACGAGCTTGCCAGATTAGGTTTACGATCAACTGATGCTGTGCTTCTAGTCCGGTGAGGTTCACGATCAACTGATGCTGTGCTTCTAGTCCGGTGAGGTTCACGATCAACTGATGCTGCGCTTCTAGTCTGGTGAGGTTCACGATCAACTGATGCTGTGTTTCTAGTCCGGTGAGGTTCACGATCAACTGATGCTGTGCTGCTAGCCCGGTGAGGTTCACGAGCTTGCCAGATTAGGTTCAGGATCAACTGATGCTATGCTTCTAGTCCGGGGAGGTTCACGAAAGAGACCGTGCGTTTCAGGTCTTCACCGGTCCCCCACTGCTTTTCGAGCATGGTCGCTCCCCCAGACCAGACTGCCTCTCTTTGGTCTGTATAGGTAGGGCAGTCCAGCAGGATTTGTTCTGGTGTTTGCTTGGGTGCTCCACAATCGCACGTGGCGGTGTCTCTGAGACCTATTCTGTTGAGGTGGGCCTTGAGTATGTAATGCCCCGTTCTGAGTCTGATAATCTTTGTCTGCCCATCTCTGCCAAGTTTGTCTATGCTGTCATTTTCTGGCTTCTATTCTTTGTGCTGGTCTCTCCATTATGTCCTCGTGGATCGTTTGATGAGTGTCTTTGCTTCTTGATAGCTCTGTGGATGGGGAGTCTGCTTGCTGCCACTTCCGGCTTTTGTGAGCTCATCTGCTTTCTCGTTTCCGTTAATCATCAGTAACGGGCGTTCAATTATGTTCCCAGCACACATGATATTATCAATCAACTGACGTCAGCGACCTATATCTGACTGCCAGCGTCAGTGCTAGCGACCCAAAGCTGCCAAGACCCTTTTACACCCCCACGTGGTGATCCTGGATAACAGACTGAAGCAGGGCAGACTGGCTAATGAGAAGGGATCTTCTTCTTCTTCGTTTGTTCTCAATCTCCCACTACCAAACCCTGAAAGGGCTTAAGTAGCAGAATGTAGTCCAGAGAATGGAATGCGTTGTGTCGTAGTTTACAGCTTGACTGCGATATTTGCACCTTTCGGTCCAACACATCTGACTTCAGTAAGCATTTTTTGAGTACCAGGTTAGCATTCCCTCTTCGATCCCTTCTACTTAGATAGTCTGCCCTGCTGCAGCCTATTATCCAGGATCACCGCGTGGAGGTGTAGAAGGGTCTTGGCAGCTCTGTTTCGCTGGCCCTGGCGCTAGCAGTCAGCTATGGGTCGCTGACCACTGCAGCTCATGCGCTGCTCAGCATCTTGATCCCCTACATAACCTGACGCTGAAAGACACAAGCACATACCAGGGCCCGGTCAAGAAACCTCTTCATAACCTGACGCTGAAAGACACAAGCACATACCAGGGCCCGGTCAAGAAACCTCTTCATAACCTGACGCTGAAAGACACAAGCACATACCAGGGCCCGGTCAAGAAATCTCTTCATAACCTGACGCTGAAAGACACAAGCACATACCAGGGCCCGGTCAAGAAATCTCTTCATAACCTGACGCTGAAAGACACAAGCACATACCAGGGCCCGGTCAAGAAACCTCTTCATAACTTGACGCTGAAAGACACAAGAACATACCAGGGCCCGGTCAAGAAACATCTTCATAACTTGACGCTGAGAGGCACAAACAAGAGAGCAAGAGGAAGAGAAAGTGAGAGAGAGAGTGAGAGAGAACATCATCATAAACAATTTTATTTGGTCAGTCATGGAATGAGTGATCCACCGGGGTCTTTGTGTATGACAAGTGCAAGAATAGCGCCACTGCCTCACAGGGAGCATGTCGTAACAGGCGACTAACTGTGTGACATGACATAACACTGGTCATGGTTAGGTGGTTTATTAAGAGCAGCATAAATGGCACCTAACAGGCTGCGGGGCTACTTTGCTCTAGTGTTTCAGTCTATTAAGATGGACACCCACGTCGGTTCACCACCCTCCGCGGCACTTGTACCAATGCAGCGGAGTAGTAAGCCCTCTTGAGCTAAACATATGAATCGGGGCATTCGCACCTGTAGAAGGACAGGTCGACTAAAACTAAGTCTTGCGTTCAAGTTAGTTTTCTTTTCGTTTGTGCCGTTGAGCGACAATGGGAGATGAAGCCGTCTGTCCTGCGCCAAGTGCGTTACGCCGGTCGTCGTGAGCCCCTGTCGTTGTTCACTCACCCTGATGTCATCTATCCACCTGCCTCGCGTCCACCCTCTTGGCTTGTAGCCATATCTACTGGCGTTTTACCGTTCCTTTTTTTCTGTTTACAACTATATTTGTAGAAAGAGCGATGCAATATAACAAGATGCCGATGATTCTTGATGGATTCTTGATTCTGGATTGATTCTTGATTCTAGGAACCATCATCATCACACAGAGGAGACTCATAAGTGCTCCGTTCTCCCTCCAAACAGCCAGCCAAGGGTATATATATATTTACCGATTCCCAGTCAGGTGTTGATTTCGTGTTCTTCGGATCTTTCCAGACACAACACACTTTCTCCCTTCTCCCTTAGTCACTCCCAAATCTATCATCCTCTGCAGATATGCATTTTCGAGACCTTCTGTCTCTTCATCATTCTGTAGACTGTCTATGACTGCCCTTACCAACTCAACCCTGTCTCTCATCATTCTGTAGACTGTCCATGACTGCCCTTACCAACTCAACCCTGTCTCTTCATCATTCTGTAGACTGTCCATGACTGCCCTTATCAACTCAACCCTGTCTCTCGTCATCACCGCATCGTTCACCACAGCTCGTCCCGCCACTGCATTAGCTCTTTCGTTGCCCCAGACGCCCGCATGTCCCGGGCAGTAGATCCATGTGACACCTTGTACACCAGAGCTGTTCAGAAGAGAGGCCTACTCACTTCTTAGCATGAACCGTTCTATCTTACGGAGCATGCCCAGCGAGTCTGACAGCTTCACTGCGTGTGTCACCAGTTGCGTCACCAACCAAGCCAGGGCCGCTGTTTCCGCCTCAATCTCCATCCCCATACTCGATGTGACAGTAGAGTAGGCAGAAGATTTCTCCACCACCTCCTTGCCATTTTGGTAGCCGACGAAACCCCATCCGCACTTATTTGCATCTCTGCCGGTGGAGCCATCTGTGTACAGCATTGGGTAAAATGACAAATGAAACTGGAAACAAACAAATATTTAAAAAATGAAAAGGAATCAAATGAGCAGAAATTACAGAGAAGGTGACGATGGCCAAAATAGAGAAGAACCTTCTTCTTCTTCATCATCAACGATACACTGATGCTATGCTTCTAGTCCGGTGAGGTTCACGGCCAACTGATGCTATGCTTCTAGTCCGGTGAAGTTCACGACCAACTAATTCTATGCTTCTAGTCCGGTGAAGTTCACGACCAATTGATGCTATGCTTCTAGTCCGGTGAGGTTCACGATCAACTGATGCTATGCTTCTAGTCCGGTGAGGTTCACGACCAACTGATGCTATGCTTCTAGTCCGGTGAAGTTCACGACCAACTAATTCTATGCTTCTAGTCCGGTGAGGTTCACGATCAACTGATGCTATGCTTCTAGTCCGGTGAGGTTCACGACCAACTAATTCTATGCTTCTAGTCCGGTGAGGTTCACGACCAATTGATGCTATGCTTCTAGTCCGGTGAAGTTCACGACCAACTAATTCTATGCTTCTAGTCCGGTGAGGTTCACGACCAATTGATGCTATGCTTCTAGTCCGGTGAAGTTCACGACCAACTAATTCTATGCTTCTAGTCCGGTGAGGTTCACGATCAACTGATGATATGCTTCTAGTCCGGTGAGGTTCACGACCAGCTGATTCTATGTTTATAGTCCGGTGAGGTTCACGATCAACTGATTCTATGCTTCTAGTCCGGTGAGGTTCACGATCAACTGATTCTATGTTTCTAGTCCGGTGAGGTTCACGAAGGAGACCGTGCGTTTCAGGTCTTCGCTGGTCCCCCTCAGCTTTTCGAGCTTGGTCGCTCCCTCAGGCCAGACTACGTCTCTTTGGTCTGCATAGGTAGGGTAGTCCTGCAGAATATGTTCTGATGTTTGCTTGGGTGCTCAACAATCTCACGTGGCGGTGTCTCTGAGACCCATCCCTTGAAGGTGGGCCTTGAGTCTGCAATGTCCTGTTCTGAGTCTGAAGATCTTTGTTTACCCATCTCTGCCAAGTTTGTCTATGCTGAAGAACCAATTAAGGGAAGACGTAGAATGGTCAGGGTTTGCAGTGAAACTGAAGATAAACAAGAAAGACAGTGATGAAATACGAGAATACGCAGAAACGTTTGTGACGTGTCTACTCAGCGTTGCTCTAGGTATTTAGGGAGTCGCTATACCTCTGTCATGGGGTGTAGGGTCTTCTGCTTTACTTAGTCTCTCCCCTTCTACCATGGGATGTAGAGCCTTCTACCTTACTTAGTCAGTCCCCCTCTACCATGAGATGTAGAGCCTTCTACCTTACTTAGTCGCTCCTATTCTACCCTTATGTGAAGTGATTTGCCAGAAAGAGCCCCAGATCATTCTATCATTGTCTTTCTGTTCTGTGATAGGGATCGAACCCATCATCTTCAGTGTTGTGAGCGGATTCACGTATCCACTAGCCCACGACGTCCCCGTAAAAGCGTTTGATAGGATAGACAGGAATACAATTTGGAAGACACTGGAAGATTATGGTGAACAAGGCCAGCTACTCTTGATAATGTCACAGCACTGTATGGCTCGACTAGAAACGTCGTCATTACGACTGATGGGGTCACAGATGCTTTTGAAATCACTACCGGCGGGAGACAAGGGTGTGCGATTTCTCCTCTGCTGTTTAACATCTACATGGAGCAAATCGCTCCCGAGACTAGTCCAACTGAGACACCTGAAGCAGAACTGCATCCACAATCCACAAATTACTCTTTGCAGATGATCAGTGTCTGCTGTACGACGATGAAAATAAACTGCAAAATCAATTGAACGCGCTTGCGACTCATCATCATCAGTCCCGTAACCTAGAAGGTCGTTGAGGCACTGGTCAGTCCCGTAACCTAGAAGGTCGTTGAGGCACAGATCAGTCCCTTGACCTAGAAGGTCGTTGAGTCACCGGTCAGTCCCGTAACCTAGAAGGTCGTTGAGGCACAGATCAGTCCCAAAGCTATGAGAAACAACAGAGCACATGGGTCAATCAAGTGTTATGTCGCTCTTCAACAGGTCCACTAGTTCAAGTGTTTGGACAGATTATGTCGCTCTTCAACAGATCCACGAGTTCAAGTTTGGACAGATTATGTCGCTCTTCAACAGGTCCACTAGTTCAAGTTTGGACAGATTATGTGGCTCTTCAACAGGTCCGTGAGTTCAAGTGTTTTGACAGATTATGTCGCTCTTCAACAGGTCCACTAGTTCAAGTGTTTGGACAGATTATGTCGCTCTTCAACAGGTCCACGAGTTCAAGTTTGGACAGATTATGTCGCTCTTCAACATGTCCACGAGTTAAAGTTTGGACAGATTATGTCGCTTTTCAACAGGTCCACGAGTTCAAGTTTGGACAGATTATGTCGCTTTTCAACAGGTCCGTGAGTTGAAGTGTTTGGACAGATTATGTGGCTCTTCAACAGGTCCGTGAGTTAAAGTGTTTGGACAGATTATGTGGCTCTTCAACAGGTCCGTGAGTTCAAGTGTTTGGACAGATTATGTCGCTCTTCAACAGGTCCACTATTTCAAGTGTTTGGACAGATTATGTCGCTCTTCAACAGGTCCACGAGTTCAAGTGTTTGGACAGATTATGTCGCTCTTCAACAGGTCCACGAGTTCAATTTTGGACAGATTATGTGGCTCTTCAACATGTCCACTAGTTCAAGTTTGGACAGATTGTGTGGCTCTTCAACAGGTCCGTGAGTTCAAGTGTTTGGACAGATTATGTCGCTTTTCAACAAGTTCACTAGTTCAAGTTTGGACAGATTGTGTGGCTCTTCAACAGGTCCGTGAGTTCAAGTGTTTGGACAGATTATGTCGCTTTTCAACAAGTTCACTAGTTCAAGTTTGGACAGATTGTGTGGCTCTTCAACAGGTCCGTGAGTTCAAGTGTTTGGACAGATTATGTGGCTCTTCAACAGATCCGTGAGTTCAAGTGTTTGGACAGATTATGTGGCTCTTCAGCAGGTTCACTAGTTCAAGTTTGGACAGATTATGTCGCTCTTCAACAGGTCCACTAGTTCAAGTTTGGACATATTATATTGCTCTTCAACAGATCCGTGAGTTCAAGTGTTTGGACAGATTATGTCGCTCTTCAACAGGTCCACGAGTTCAATTTTGGACAGATTATGTGGCTCTTCAACATGTCCACTAGTTCAAGTTTGGACAGATTGTGTGGCTCTTCAACAGGTCCGTGAGTTCAAGTGTTTGGACAGATTATGTCGCTTTTCAACAAGTTCACTAGTTCAAGTTTGGACAGATTGTGTGGCTCTTCAACAGGTCCGTGAGTTCAAGTGTTTGGACAGATTATGTCGCTTTTCAACAAGTTCACTAGTTCAAGTTTGGACAGATTGTGTGGCTCTTCAACAGGTCCGTGAGTTCAAGTGTTTGGACAGATTATGTGGCTCTTCAACAGATCCGTGAGTTCAAGTGTTTGGACAGATTATGTGGCTCTTCAGCAGGTTCACTAGTTCAAGTTTGGACAGATTATGTCGCTCTTCAACAGGTCCACTAGTTCAAGTTTGGACATATTATATTGCTCTTCAACAGATCCGTGAGTTCAAGTGTTTGGACAGATTATGTGGCTCTTTAACAGGTCCACTAGTTCAAGTGTTTGGACAGATTATGTCGCTTTTCAACAGGTCCACTAGTTCAAGTGTTTGGACAGATTATGTCGCTCTTCAACAGGTCCACGAGTTCAAGTTTGGACAGATTATGTCGCTCTTCAACAGGTCCACGAGTTCAAGTGTTTGGACAGATTATGTCGCTCTTCAACAGGTCCACGAGTTCAAGTTTGGACAGATTATGTCGCTCTTCAACAGGTCCACGAGTTCAAGTGTTTGGACAGATTATGTCGCTCTTCAACAGGTCCACGAGTTCAAGTTTGGACAGATTATGTCGCTCTTCAACAGGCCCACGAGTTCAAGTGTTTGGACAGATTATGTCGCTCTTCAACAGGTCCACTAGTTCAAGTGTTTGGACAGATTATGTCGCTCTTTAACAGGTCCACGAGTTCAAGTTTGGACAGATTATGTCGCTCTTCAACAGGTCCTTGAGTTCAAGTTTGGACAGATTATGGTGCTCTTCAACAGGTCCACTAGTTCAAGTGTTTGGACATATTATGGTGCTCTTCAACAGGTCCACGAGTTCAAGTGGTTGGGCAGTATTTTCTGCCAGACGGTAGGATTGACAAGGAAATTGAGACTAGGTGTCAGAAAGCATCTGATGGGACTTAACAACTGTCCCCACTGCTTAGACACCCGAGCATTAGTTTGACAAGAAAGGAACAGCTGATAAACAGTATATTTATGCCGACTCTGTGCTACCAGTGCCAAATGTGGCCTTCGTCCAGGACACGTGAGAGCAGAATTTCGACTTGTTAAATGAAGTGTTTGAGGAAAGTTATCGGTGTTACCAGGAGAGACAGCATGCGGAACGACGACATTCAAAGTATGGTCGGCACTACGGCTTGTGCAGAGTATATTCCCAGGCACAAGAAAGACTGGCTCGGCCATCTCATGAGCATTCATCCTCTTCAACTTTCACTGATGGATTATAACAGAGGTAGTTCAAGAGGAAGGTCGCGATGCAGGTGGAAAGATGATATTAGAGTGATTGTGCAAAGATACAGGCCCACAACGACCGACGGAACGCACTTGGCGTTGGACAGATGACTTGTTCTCCACACGCCGCTCAATGGCATACGTGGAAATGTATTTCGGTAAAATCTAATATTTTTAGGCAAATTGTAATGTATTTTGGGAAAATGTAATGTTTTTAAGCAAAATCTATGGTATTTAGGCTAAAAGTATTGTAGTTAGTTTAATAATATATTTAGGCAAAATTAAATGTATTTAGTCGAAAATATAGTGTATCTAGGCAAAATGTATTGTATTTAGGCAAAATGTCAATTCCTCTTTATATTTCTTCTTATCACTCACTGTCCAATCATTTTTATATTTCTTCCTATCACTGACTGATCTGCAAATTTTTCTCATTTCTTCCTAACCCTCACTGACCAATTACTATTTCCATTTCTTCCTATCACTCCCTACCAATTACTCTTTACATTTTCCCCCAACACTCACAGTTCAAGAACCGTTACTATTTCTTCCTATCACTCTCTACCAATCAGAGAGAATGTCGTACGAGGCGACTAACTGTGTGACATGACAAAAGACCGGCCATGATTAGGTGGTTTGTTAGAGTAGCATAGATGTCGCCGAACAGATTCCCGATCTTTGCTCTAGTGAGTCTATTAAGATGGACTGGCACATCGGTTAACCACCACCACCCCACCCCACCCCACCCCCATAGCACTTGTCCAAACTCAATGGAGCAATAAGCTGCTCGAGCCTAGAACGCTAAGCAGGAAATCATCTTTCTGACTACATCCAGCTGATTCCAGAGCTGGGATCTGTCCATGTAGAAGTACAGGTCGACTAATAACTCACAGACCAATTCCTTCTTCAATTATTTCCTCTCACATACCAATTACTCTTTCTTTTTCCTTCTAACACTCTCAGATCAATTCCTCCGTTTCTGTAAGGCAGACCTTATTCACTCAATTTCGTCCTATCCCTCACCGATCAATCGCTCTTCCCCTTTCTTCCTGTATAGCCCACATCTCATAGAAATCAATTGCCGGGTTGGATCTGTTCTCAAGGATGGCAAATCCCCCCTGACAAGCTGCCTCACCGACCAATCAACTGGTTAGTCTGCCTTCCACACCAGGCTCAGCCATCTGGCATTCTCGTCTTCTCGACAAAAGTGGGCGGAGCCTGTTTCATAGGCGACAGTCTCGTCTCGGGGAGATTAATCCATTTGTGAAGTTGTTGACAATTGGCCCGCCCACTGCTAGAGCTGCAACCAATGGCAGATTGTTGTTAGCGGATGTCCGACATGTTGTGTGTACGGTCCTTCGCAATGGCCGCCGACATAGTTCCCATCTGAAATACGTAGTTGTAGGTAAAAACTGTAAAGCATCGTATTGTATTGTATTATATTAACACATTGAGTATTTAAATTGTCTTGTTTCTCTTAATTTTTATTTACATGTTTCCGTTTAAAGGTTTGTTGTTTTGTTGTATATATGTATTTATTGATTAAATAGAAAACTGGTATAGGTGCTAGGGCAGGGTTCTCTAACAATCTGAGATGGGTGAGGTGAGGACAAGTTGGATTGGGAAAGGATTGCTTGAAGGAGGATCGGATTGATGGTTAAGGGTCATGGGGGAAGGATTGAGGGTCATGAGGAATGATTGAGGGTCAGGGGTCACGGGAAATGATTGAGGGTCAGGGATCATGCAAGGGAAGATCTGATAGTCAGGGATCATATGAGCGAAGGATTGAGAGTCAGGGGTCATGGGAGGGAAGGATTCGGAGGTCACGGATCATGTGAGGGAAGGATTGAGGGTCATGAGGAATGATTGAGGGTCAGGGGTCACGAGAAATGATTGAGGGTCAGGGATCATGCAAGGGAAGGATTTGTGGTCAGGGATCATGCAAGGGAAGATCTGATAGTCAGGGATCATATGAGCGAAGGATTGAGAGTCAGGGGTCATGTGAGGGAAGGATTCGGAGGTCAGGGATCATGTGAGGGAAGGATTGCTGGTCAGGGATCATGTGAGTGAAAGATTGCTGGTCAGGGATCATGTGAGTGAAAGATTGCTGGTCAGGGATCATGTGAGTGAACGATTGCTGGTCAGGGATCATGTGAGTGAAAGATTGCTGGTCAGGGATCATGTGAGGGAAGGATTGCTGGTCAGGGATCATGTGAGGAAAGGATTGCTGGTCAGGGATCATGTGAGGGAAGGATTGCTGGTCAAGGGTCATATGTTGACAAGCTCGACTATCTAGTGCGGACCATGCTACATTGGGGGAGGGGGCGGCGGTGGATCAAGGGCCATATGAAACAGGATCGATAGTCAAGGAGCACATAAGGGCGAGATGGAAAGTCAAAGACCACACCAGAACACACTGGCTGGTCAAGGGCCACATGAGTGCGAGATCGATAGTCAAGGGCTACATGTGGGCAAGATCAATAGCCAAGGGCCATATATAGACAAACTGGTTTGTCAAAAGCCACGTGAGGACAGACCGGTTGGTCAAACGGCCCATGAGGTCAAACTGGTTGGTCAAACGGCCCATGAGGTCAAACTGGTTGGTCAAACGGCCCATGAGGCCAAACGGGTTGGTCAAACGGCCCATGAGGTCAAACTGGTTGGTCAAACGGCCCATGAGGTCAAACCGGTTGGTCAAACGGCCCATAAGGTCAAACTGGTTGGTCAAACGGCCCATGAAGTCAAACTGGTTGAACACATGGACACACATTGAATGACCAGTAGACACATGATCCCAATCTAAGATGGCCACTACCGAATCATAACAAAATGCATAATGACAATCTTGATGCTCAGAGCATCCAGGCAGAACGTCTGATGAACTGTTTGATGTCTGTCAACAACATCCAGGAAGATCGTCTGATGAACTGTTTGATGTCTATCGAGAACATCCAGGCAGAAAGTCTGATGAACTGTTTGATGTCTGTCAACAACATCCAGGAAGATCGTCTGATGAACTGTTTGATGTCTGTCAAGAGTATCCAGGCAGAGCGTCCGATGAACTGTTTGATGTCTGTCAAGAACATCGAGGCAGAAAGTCTGATGAAGTGTTTTATGTCTGTCAAGACCATCCAGGCAGAACGTCTGATGAACTGTATGATGTCTGTCAAGAACATCCAGGAAGATCGTCTGATGAACTGTTTGATGTCTATCAAGAACATCCAGGCAGAAAGTCTGAGGAACTGTTTGATGTCTGTCAACAACATCCAGGAAGATCGTCTGATGAACTGTTTGATGTCTGTCAAGAGTATCCAGGCAGAGCGTCCGATGAACTGTTTGATGTCTGTCAAGAACATCGAGGCAGAAAGTCTGATGAAGTGTTTTATGTCTGTCAAGACCATCCAGGCAGAGCGTCTGATGAACTGTTTGATGTCTGTCAAGAGCATCCAGGTGAAGCGTCTGATGAACTGTTTGATGTCTGTCAAGAATATCCAGGCAGATCGTCTGATGAACTGTTTGATGTATGTCAAGAACATCCAAGCAGAGCGTCTGATGAACTGTTTGATGTCTGTCAAGAGTATTCAGAAAGAACATCTGATGAACTGTTTGGTGCCTGTCACTGTACCCAGAAAGAACATCTGATAAACTGTTTGATGCCTGTCACTGTACCCAGAAAGAACATCTGATGAACTGTTTGATGCCTGTCACTGTACCCAGAAAGAACATCTGATGAACTGGTTGATGCCTATCACTGTACCCAGAAAGAACATCTGAAGAATTGTTTGATGCCTGTCGCTGTACCCAGGAAGAACATCTGATGAACTGTTTGATGCCTGTCGCTGTACCCAGAAAGAACTTCCGATGAACTGTTTGATGCCTGTCACTGTACGCAGAAAGAACATCCAATGAACTGTTTGATGCCTGTCACTGTACGCAGAAAGAACATCCAATGAACTGTTTGATGCCTGTTTAAACTATGAGGCAGAAAAACAGCACTGAAAGTAGCTATGTAACATTTGAGGACCGTATTTTATGCTGTCCCATCAAAAGTACAAAACATCACTATCTTTAAAGGCGGGTCTCATGGCAATAACTGCCGTCGGGAATAAAGATAGCTCTTCATGCACTAAGCCGCAGCCTATGCAAGGTGGAGTGACCAGTTTCCTTCATTGCTGTTTATACCTTCCTTAACTGATACGCCAGTGATCCACTTACAGCTGGGTCGCCTGGAGGAGCGGTCGTACTAGAAACGAACTATGCCCGGATTTAGGTCTGTGCGTCCGTGATTTGAAACCCTGGCGCGGTGTAATTACAGTCCAAGCAAGCCAGGTCGACTGGGCTGCACGCTCCATTATTTTTACAGAATCATTATCTGGCTTCAAACTCTGGAAGATTGTGGTCATTGTTAGCCGGAACTTACCCAAATATCCCTGGATGCCAACGAACTTCTCACATCCAATGAAGTCAGAATAGTTATACAATGAATCTGTAGTCACCCAAATACACCTGGCAATGACAAGGCAGACAGACTGGCTAAGAAAACATCAAGTCAAGAACAACAGTACATACCAACAACCCTACAGACAGCCAAACAACTGCGGAGGACTGGGAACAAAGAGGCCAGGCTGAATAGATGGGCAATGGGGAATACTGGGAGAGAAATCTACAAACACATGGCCATCCCAAATCCCAAAGACAACATCAACCTCCTGAAAAGGAAAGACCAAAGCGCCATTTTCCGACTTCGCACTTAACACATACAACTTAACATTCACTTGAACAGAATCCAACCAGAACATACTCCAGAGTGCCGGCTGTGCACACATCCCTATTAAACTGTTGAACAACATCTTTTGAATTTCCGTCGCTTGCCTGTGTTAGGAATGAACTTCTTCCTCCAAGGCCAGACAAATGGAACACTTTGTACGGAACTAAACAACAGCTTACAAACACTTGCAGATACCACTATATGGCATTGGATCAAAGAGCAGGAGCCCACAGGCCGCTGGATCAATAACAAACCAAAAAAGGCAAATGCCACAGACCATCGTAGACGTTGATGACATAATTTATTTTGCTAGCGACATTTCTTAGTAAGGATTAACTGCGGTACTTGTTATCATCACTCTCTCGTCTATCGCCGCCCGACGTCAGTGGCAAGTCAAGGACAAGACGACTAGGGGGCGACTACGATATGCAGGGGACTCCGCATCAAGCACCCATGAAAAAGACGGCGGAGTCCGAAGTCGAACCCATACCACCTGATCACGAGGCCGACGGCGTAACCACTTCGCCACGGAATCCCCCAATAACCATCCGACATGTGAAGAGATTTTGCTACGCACTGAAGCTGAACATGAAGCTTGTCTAACGAAAATTATTGCTGGAAATGAAATCCGAATTGACTACCAACAGCCGAGCTCGAGAGTGCAAGCAGGAAATCCCGCCACCCGGACTCGCCAAAACACAAGAGCGGTGCAATCTGCAGGAAGGGTTATTCTGACTCAATTTTTGGGGATAAATGAGGCGTTACTTTAGGGCACTTTACTTTAGGACACTTCAGGGCACTTTACTTTAAGACACTTTAGGGCACTTTACTTTAGGGCACTTTACTTTAGGGCACTTTACTTTAGGGCACTTTACTTTAGGACACTTTAGGGCACATTACTTTAGGGCACTTTACTTTAGGACACTTTAGGGCAATTTACTTTAGGGCACTTTACTTTAGGGCACTTTACTTTAGGGCACTTTACTTTAGGGTACTTCATGCCCAAATTAAACACTCACGTATATAGCTGTTGTCATGAATCACATTCGACCCGCAATCAAATCCAAACAGCGTCGACTTCTGAATACAGGTGTCTTGTTGTTACGCAGAACTTCTTCGCTTCATACTGCTCGTGCAACTGTTAAAATTATCGAGTACCTGTACTTTGAGTGTCTTCCAAATCCGCCTTGTTCTCCAGAACTCGCCCCAAGTGATTATCACGCCCTTGCATCACTCAAAGAGACGATGGGGCGAAAGACTTTCAAGTCCGATGAAGAGCTGCAAGAGGCGATGCACGTGACCAAAAAACATTTTTTTTTTGGCAAGATGAATTCGCGCACTTTATAGGCGCTCGGGGGAACTTGTATCGAACGCAGTAGAGACAACGTAGAAAAATAATACAGTTGCTCTCCATAAAAAGAAATACATTCTGAAAAAGGAAAATATGTAAGGTCTCTTCTGTTTATATTTGACGAACACTCGAATCTTTTTGTTACCCTTAGTTTGACAATAAATTGATGTTTTCTCCCTTGTTACGACCGTTACGTCCGTCCTGGAAACATTTTAACTGAGGTTATATATCTATCTATCTTCAGTCCATTCGTATCATTACACGTCGTGGGGAGGTGTGACCTCCTTTGTTTCGAATTGTTTGGCAGGTGAATATCATTACACGTCGTGGGGAGGTGTGACCTCCTTTGTTTCGAATTGTTTGGCAGGTGAATATCCGCTGGTGACCTGCCAGTTCAATCCCAGCATCTGTTACCAACCGTTAGGATGGTAGCCCCTGGAATATGCGATCGTCAATTTTTGGTACTGGTGGTGGTAAGAGCGTAAAGTAGAGCAAGGTAGACCCGCTGCCTGTCAGGCGCCATGAATGCCGCTCAGCTAACCACATAGCCAAGATCTGATGTTGTAGCCCCACATTCCCCTTTTTGCGAAATATTCTCTGTGGGGGCGAGAATCCCTAGAATAATTTGAGTAGATTTTTAACTTGAAGTTTGCCCTCGCAGCGTCCGTTAAGACTACTCTTTTCGATTTCTAACTGCCAGAGGATTTTTAACGTGCGCGTCACTGAACACGGGTATCTGATCTCCCTACTCAAAGATCAAGGAACATTTTTTTACCGGATGATCCACGGGAAAAAAATCCCGGTCCCCACTGTGATTTGAACGCGCGACCTCCAGCACCCCAGGAGAACACCTTACCTCGAGACCACTGGGTCCCCCCCCTCCCTCTCGGTCGAGTTTGTACCTGTGTCAAAGTTCTCTAGTTCAAGTCACACGGTTGTGGTATACACCTATGCTTAGTTCACGGGTTAGTCAAGTATTCTTTCTGCCTCTGTTCTCGTGCTGAACGCAGAGACTAGCTAACTGCTTCCGTTGATGCTGTCCTTTGGGACGAGACAACCTTTAGGAAGGTGAGAACAACTGCTGTGAGGTACTGCTTCACCAGTAGGGATCGATGTGCTAGTCCATTGTCTTGCAGTACAATCCAACTGTTTGTTCTCCATTTTTCTGGTCGTTTTCCTCTGATTGCATCTCTTAGACGGCGGAGGATACTGGATCGTACTGGTCGTATATTTCTTTGTTAACCATTTGGCCCTCAGGTATGAAATCATGGTAGAAAATACTCTGAGAATTTTTTTAAAAATACCGACATAACAATGACTTCTCAAGCAAAACACAGAATTTGACACTTGTACGTTGTTCAATCAAGGACATTTTCAACTCCGACGATGCAACGAGCATAACACACAAACAAACTTGTGTAACTTCTGTTGTAGAGTATAGGTGAAGGTCACGTCTGCCATGTACAGGTGAAGGTCACGTCTGCCATGTATGGATGACGCGTCCGTTTCACAATCCCAAAAGAACAAAGTTCGCATCACGCTCGTGTCCAGTTTGGCAGACGTGGTTTTTTTTTCTCTCACCCCTCCACGTACGGAAAGTAAAGGCAATCTACCGCACAACACTCTTGCCAAGAAACGTATAACAGTCAAATAGGTTGGCGGTCGTACGAAGTCTGCAAAGGACAGGCTACCTCTTTTAGTTACTTATATATTTATTTCTATGTAATGTCGGGGAATGTTAGCGTCACTGGGCTTAATTTAGCTTCTTTTAGACCACGGCCAGAACACATCTGCGGTGACTTATCAGCTGTCCCCATTGCTTAGACACACGAGCATAAGTTTGGCAACAAAGCAACAGCTGATAAACAGTAAATTTGTTCCGATTTTGTGCTACCAGTGACAACATTCGAAGTATGGTCGGCACTACGTCTTGTGTCGAATACATTTCCAGGCAGAAAATAAGTTGGTTTGGTCATCTCATGAGAATGCACCCTCATCATCTTCCACTGATGGCTTACAATGCTAGTAGATCTGGCTACAGGACAAGAGGGCGACCGAGAGGTAGGTGGATAGATGACATTAGAGTGATTGTGCAACGACAAGAGATCACATTGACCGAAGCAACGCACTTGGCGCAGGATATACGACTCAAGCTCCCCACGACGCTAAACGGCACAAGTGGAAAGAAAACTAACTAACTAACTATACAGTTACAGCTAACCTTCAGCGAAGGATACAGGCCTTGGAGATGCGATGTTTCCGAAGACTTTTAAACGTCATGTACAAAGATCGAGTTAGAAATGAGGAAATATGAGATATAATTTCAACAGCAATAGGGCCTTTTGAAGACATCTTGGCAACTGTCAACAGAAGGAAACTCGCTTGGTACGGTCACATATCGAGATCAAATGGTCTTGCAAATACGATCCTCCACGGAAAGGTGCAAGGCAGACGACGAAGAGGACGTCATAAAAAGAGGTGGAAGGACAACATAGAAGAATGGACCGTCTCCGACCAGAAGAGGCACATGCAGCGGCCGCTGATAGAGGAGGATGTGGTGGGGTTGTGAGGATGTCTTCATGTGTGCCCCAACGACCTCACTGGCTACGGGATGACCTGATCTGATACTGGGTTAGAAAGCTTCGGAAAGTCTGTATACAGCCAGTATATTCTACAGAACTTGATCTAAAAATACCTATGTGCATTCAATTTGTATTTTTAGTGGATTAACTGATCCCGTCCCCACCGTTTCCTGTATCAATCTATTCCAAGCATTCTCCGCTAAATGACTAGACAAATTTCATATTATCGATATTTGTGCTTTTCTTTAATTAATTTGTTGTTGTTTGCGAATGCCCGCCATGACTAGGTTACTCTATTGTGCGCCCTGAAAAAGACGTTAAGTGGCGGGTTGCAGTAGCTTTCCTCACATCCCGAGTTTGCTGATGAAGGTGCACAGGGCTCCACAAGGCGGTTGTGCTGTGGTTGGCTTCATATGCGTGTCGCTCACTACTACGGGGATCACGTCGAGCCTCACCTTGTTAGCCAGACTGTTATCCTCGACAACAGCCCGTTTCCAGGACGACCAACGAGGTGGTCAGGTGAGAGTCGGTATATTTCTCCTGACCCTGGCAAACATTGTCTGATCAATGTGTTTTGCCTGACCAAACGTTAGCCTCAACGTCCCATAATTAATTTGTAGATGTGTCCATTTGTTAGCCTGTTGTACTTTGAAAAACCAGGATCTATCTGATTTATCATGTCCCTTGATCGCCATTCTGTTGTTCACCTTGATCGCCATTCTCTTGTTCACCTTGATCGCCATTCTTTTGTTCACCTTGATTGCCATTCTCTTGTTCAGGGCAAGCTTTTTCAAGCAGCAAGATAGTGTTGAGACTATTAGTGAAAAGTCCTATATTCGGGGATCAAGATACTGAACAGTGCTTGAGCTGCAGCGGTCAGCAACCCATAGCTGACTGCTAGCGTCAGGGCCAGCTAACCAGAGCTGCCAAGACCCTTCTACACCTCCACGTGGTGATCCTGGATAACAGGCTGCAGCAGGGCAGACTGGCTAAGGATAAGGAAAAGGAGTCGAATATGGAAGGCAACATGGTACTAAAAATTGCCTTCTGAAATCGGATGTGTGGGTTCGAAAGGTGCAAATATCGCAGTCAAGCTGTAAACTACGACATAACGTTTTGCGTTCTTTGGACAACAGAATGCTATTTGCAAAGCACTTTTCATGGTTTAGTAGCGAGAGATTGAGAAAGAACGAGAAAAAGGAAGAAGTAGAATGGGAAGGACAAAGTGACTGGTCAAGGGCCACATGAAAATAAACTGGACGTCCAAGGGACGCATGAGAACAAACTGGACGACCAAAGGGACGTATGAGAACAAACTGGACGACCAAGGGACGCATGAGAACAAACTGAACGACCAAGGGACACATGAGAATAACCTGGTCCACCAATGTCCACATGAAGATAAACTGGTCAACCAAGGTCCACATGAGGATAAACTGGTCAACCAAGGTCCATATGAGGATAAACTGGTCAACCAAGGTCCACATGAGGATAAACTGGTCAACCAAGGTCTACATGAGGAGAAACTGGTTAACCAAGGTCCACATGAGGATAAACTGGTCAACTAAAGTCTACATGAGGATAAACTGGTCAACCAAGGTCCACATGAGGATAAACTGATCAACCAAGGTCCACATGAGGACAAACTGGACGACCAAGGGCCACATTAGGATAAACTGGACGACCAAGGGCCACATGAGGACAAACTGGACGACCAAGGGTCACATTAAGATAAACTGGACGATTAAGGGCCACATTAGGATAAATTAGACGATCAAGGGCCACATTCGAATATACTGGATGACCAAGGGTCACATTAGGACAATCTTGGATACTACTGAAGAAATCGAAGAAGCCTGAAGGTGTTGTGCATGTTTACCCTGCCTACAGTTACATCTGGAGAATCGCCGGGTATGTATCAGCTGAAGTATTCCATGCCTTACACCCAAGGAGGTGGTACGTTTGAATGTATCCGTTATAGTCCTTCCTTTGTTCCACAGAAGTGGTTTGGATTTGCTGTGTTGCTGATACGGGTCGTGTAGCGCCTTGTTTTTTTCAAGGCAGGAATTAGTCTTTGTGTCTCCAGGCTGTAGTTCTTGGCCCCGGTTTGTTTATAAGTCGACAGCGAAGCGACAGTTCATTTTCATTCACAGCGTGCTGACAATTCATGCCCATTCACAGGCTCATCTTTGTCCCAGCATGCTCCGGATTTATGTGTCTGTTTGCAGGTTGCCATTTGGTTGATTGATACAAACATGTGGTGAAGCAGTGGCAGAACTACAGCCAGCGTGGGTCAGCCATGTTCTGAGCCGTATCTCCGAGGGGGGCGGGAAATAATGGGCCCGAAGAGGCACGTGTTTTCATAAATACACGAACTTTCCGGCCATGTTTGTTACGATTCGTTGTTGATTGTTGAATTCTTTCTTTCGTGGACTAAATATTTTAAGATGGCTGTTATTTATAATTTATGTGCGCTGTAGTTTAGAGAACGCGCCCTATTTCGAGACGTCGTGGGGGCCGCGTTCTGTCGCAAAAACCACTGGGGCTGGCCACGTGTTGCGCAAGTCAGATAACAGATGGACACCCAAGAACGACGTCTTGGTGGCCATATGCAGGCAAACACTGCCGGCCACCCGTGCGATGGCGAGATGGTCTGCTGAGAGACCTAGATCCGAAATGGTACGTCACGGGGAAAGATCGGACTGCATACAGGACATTGTTGACTACCTCGCATACGGCACACCTGTCGGACTGAAGTCGAAGATATTTATTGTATTGAATTGTATTGTATTGTATTGTATTGTATTTGTATTGTATTGTATTGTATTGTAATGTAATGTTTTACTATAGGCTTGTAGTGATTGATTATATGATTCGATTTTCACGAGAATCTCACACCACACCGATACATGGAGTTTGCTGTTCCAGAGTATTTCTTCTTCTTCTTCTTCTTCTTCTTCTTCTTCTTCTTCTTCTTCTTCTTCTTCTTCTTCTTCTTCTTCTTCTCCCTTTTCTTATTTTCTTCGTTTTTTTCTTCTTTTCCTTATCCTCCTCGTCCTTCTTCTACTTCGTCTTCTTCTTCTTCGTTTTGTTCTTGTTTTTTTTTCTTTTTCTTTTTTTCTACTTTTTTCTTCTTTTTGCTTCTTCTTCGTTTTCGTCTTCTTCTTCTTCTCCTCCTTCCTCTTCTTCTTCTTATCCTTATCCTTCTGCTCCTTCTTCTCCTTCGTCTCCTCCTTCTTCTTGTTCATTTTCTTCTTCTGCGTTATGTCCTAGTTTACAGCGAAGCTGCGATATCAGTGCATTTCGGCCCAACACATTCGGTTTCAGAAAACATTTTTTGAGTACCGGGTTAACATTCCCTCTTCGAACCCTACTCCTTAGCCAGTCTGCCCTGTTGCAGCCTGTTATCCAGGATCACCGCGTGGAGCTGTAGAAGGGTCTTGGCAGATCTAGTTCGCTGGCCCTGACGCTAGCAGTCAGCTATGGGTCGCTGATCCCTGGCTGCTAGGCAACAGCAGAAAATTCGGATGTGCATAGCTTTTAGAGCAGGCTAAGGCAAATGTGACTAGTTGTATGCAGTCTCTGGTGGTTTAGAAACCAGTATAAAAACGTTACGTTAAGTTACGTATTCCGAATGTTAGCATTTTACATTCTGTATTTCCATCATCATCGTGTAGCATGTCCTCTGCGGGACGTCGATCCAGTCACAGCCCGTCTGAAAAAATACTCGATCTCTAGCTAAATATCCAGTCTACACCATCGTTATGCCAAATCATTCCTTGACCTCTTGGTGCCATCGCCTTCTTCGTCTGCCTCTTCATCTCCTCCCCGGCACCATGGCTTTCTTCTTCTTCTTCTTCTTCGTACGCAGTCAGACAGTAACCATTATTTTTTCGAAAAAAGCGGCGGTCATCCTGAGGCTCTCGCCACTGCCATAGAGCTTGTCTTGCAGTTCCACTGGTAATGGCCACATCTGCTCTCTCTGATCCTCGTATGTCGGGCAGTTCTGCAGCAGATGTTCAGCGGTCATTTTACCAGTACCGCACGGGCATTCGTCGGTACCACCTATCTTCAATTTGTTGAATAGGTGGTACCTCAGTCTATTGTGGCCAGTGCGAAGTCTGAAGACAACGACCTGCTCTCTTCGGTTCAACTGGTAATAGGCATCGTCTTTGATGTAACCAGTATGTTCGGTTTCCCATTTGGTCATGAATCTGGCTTTGATAAGCCGTTTTGACTCTTCGTACGTCATACTGGTATCTGTTTGTGGTAGTCTTGCACCTTCTTTTGCCAGTCTGTCTGCCTCCTCGTTGCCTTGGATGTTGCAGTGTGACGGAACCCACTGTACCACTACCCTTTTTGGTGCGGACTGCTGGCACAGTTTGCAGAGTGCTGCTCTTAAGTCATTAAGCTCAGTGTTTTTCTGGCTTTTTAGCGCTGTGACTACGGCGAGAGCATCTGTCAGCAGGACTTTATGGCTCTCATTTTCACTGTGTGTCACCATTTCTTCCACTGCCGCCCTCAGTGCCTCTGCCTCCGCTCTGAAATTGCTTGTGTACTTACCAGTAGCGAATGACAGTGTTATTTTTCTGCCATTTGGTAGGTTCAGGAATGCTCCTGCCCCTCCGTTCTGTGTAGTGTTTGTTACAGAACTGTCGGTGTATGCATGGGTCCAGTCCATGCTTGGGTAGCTTTTCGTTATGAAGCTTAGGGTAGTATCTCTCCTTTCTTTTTCAGTCTGGCAGTTTTTGTTTGCAATACCTGGTATATTTTCTACCACCTCTGGAAATATATCCTGCCTCCAGGTAGGTTTTCGTACAGTAGTGATGGGTTTTGGTATTGTTAGTGCGTTTATGGGATCTTCGTGCATCTTTGCTTTGGCTATTTCTGCAAAGTTTCTCCGCTTTAGTTTCCCATTTCCCAAATTGTTTAGTCTCTGGTGCATTGAATGGTCGGTCAGTCCTCGGAGTTTCTCTGACTGCAGCTGGGCTCTGCAGTCTCTTCTATCGGTCGTGGATTGCAGTTTTGTAATCTTTTCAAGTTCTACAATTGGCGTTGACTTCATGCCACCTGTTATAATTCTCATGGCTTGGTTTTGAAGTTTGTTAACTTTATCGAAGTTCGCCTTCGCTGCTGTTGTCCATGCCGCAATGCCATACTCGAGAACTGGTCTCACTCTTCCAGTATACAGTTTCTTTAGTATGCCTTCGTCTGCTCCCCAGCTTGTGCCAACAAGTTTCCTCATGATTGCCATTCTTTCTCTGGCTTTCATTCGGTTTCTCTCAATCTGACTTTTCCATGTCATGCGCCGATCAAATGTGACTTCCAGATAGGTTGGGTTGTCGTTTGGCTGCAGGATTTTGCCATTTAGACTTAATTTAGTACTTTGGGGTTTTAATGAAAGCGAGAATATTGTACATGTGGTTTTCTCCTCGTATATTTTGACCAGCCATGAGTTCGCCCACTCTTCCAGCGATGTTAGGGCCGTCTGCATCCGATTTCTTGCTATGGTGAGATTCTTTTCAGAGGTCCACATAGCCAGATCGTCTGCAAACATTGAGCTATGGACTCTTCTTGGTATATTCTCTGTAATATCGTTTATATATACCAGGAAGAGTGTGGGTGACAATACTCTCCCTTGGGGTACTCCCTGCTCGAGTGTCACCTTTTTGTTCATCTGCCCTTGTACTTGGACTCTGACCGTTCTTTGTTTGAGGTAGTGGTTGATCCACTTGTACATCTTCCCACAGACATCACTTCTTCTTAGCTTGACTCTAAGTCCATCTTTCCAGACTTTGTCAAATGCCTTTTCCAGATCCACCCAAACAGCTACTGTGTGTTTCTGTGCCTGGTAGGCATCTTCTATCTCATGGGCTATGAGGATGACCTGGTCCTCAGTGGATCTGTGCTGTCTAAAGCCGGCTTGCTGTGGAATTAGTATTCGTTTTTCTTCCAGATGCCACATCAGTCTGGTGTTTATCATCCGTTCCATCAGCTTGCCGACACAGCTCAGTAGGCTTATGGGCCTGTATCCATTTGGATCTGTTTTGTCCTTTCCTGTTTTTGGTACTGGTACCAGTATTGCATCTTTCCATGCCTGTGGTACAATTCCCCTTTTCCAGCTTTGGTTCAGGACCGATAGCAGTTTCTTCTTCGCTGTTTGGCCCAGCCCCATCAGCATTTCGTTTGTTATCCCGTCTTTTCCGGGAGATTTCCTTTTCTTTAGTGTTCTCATAGCCTCTTCCATTTCGCGCATTGTTAGTTTGGCCATCATGTGCTCTTCAGGAGCCGTATTCATGTTTTCGTGTCCCTTTAGCTCTTCGCTAATGTCTGTATGCTTATCTGCAGGGACCTCGATGTGGTTTGCTCTGGCATAGTGATCGACAAAGGCGTTTGCGGCTTTCTTACCTGTGATCAAGTTCTCGCCCTGCTTGATAGTAATTTGTTTATTTGACGGGGTTTCGTCGTTTATGGCTCTGACTAGCTTCCATAGCTTGTTCCCGTCTTTGTCCAGGTTTAGACTTTCCGTTTTATTTTTCCAGCTTTCTCTTGCTGTTTGCTTGAGAGTGTGTTTGTACTTCGCCGCGGCGGCTTTGAGGGCGATGTTTGCCTCCATGGATTTTTCTCGCTCTGCCATGTTCCTAGCATTTGTTACTGCATCTTCCACTTTTTGCAACTCATCATTCCAGTAGGGCTTATAGTTTTTCCTAGCTCCTCTTGGGATGGTTTCAGTGGCGGCTTGCATTATTGCATTGCTTAGGCTCTCTACCATGGGCGTCATTTTGGTGTTTCGTGTGTTGATGGTTTCACACAGCCCATCTGTCAGGATTGCAAATCTGTCCCAGTCGGCTCGTTTGTAATTCCAACGTAGGAGCGGTTTTGTTTCCTGTGGGCCTACTTTCATGTCAATGGTTAGCCTGATCGGCCTGTGGTCGCTACCTGCCAGTTGGTTTAGCACCTGGCGGTCTATTTTATGGTGTATGTCCTGTGTGGAGAAGGCCAAATCTGGAGTCGAGGTGGTATGCCATGTTCTTGAATAGAAGCTAGGGCTATCCTCCGGCCTATTGATTAGGGAGAGATTTGCATCTATCTCCCAATCTTCCACTTCGTCACCTCTGCTGTCTGTGTCAGAGTATCCCCATCTCTCCGAGTGGCTGTTGAAATCTCGAACTACTATGCAGTTGGAGTCTCTGACCTCCATACTCGAGAGCGATAGGTCTCTATTTGGTGGTCCGTACAGATTGAAAATGCGGAGCTTCATCTCTTGAGCCATTATGTCAACTCCTACAATTTCTGCTTGTCCGGTGTGATTGACAGATACCGCGCTACTCGGTATGCAGTTTCTGGTCAGTATCAGGACCCCTCCTTTGTGGCCTTCTCTATCTAGACGGAAGGTCTGGTATCCTCTGATTGAGAATTTATGGTTATTGTTGAGGTGCGTTTCCTGGATACATGCCACGTCAATCTTACCTTCATGCAGGTGGTGTGTTAGGGAAAGTTTTTTGTTAATGACTCCCTCCGCATTCCACTGTAGTATTTTGAGGGTCTTGAGGTTTTGCCCAATAGAAGTTGCCCCATAGCCATGTGCCTTGACTCCACGACACATGGGTGGGGGACCACCAGTAGTCAAGGGTGGGCCCCTTCGAGGCGTGAGGCCCGGCACTATCGCTGCCTGGCGGGACTCCGCAGGATGAGCGCCATGCGTTTTTCTAATAGGTTGTACTGCCATCATGCTGCGATTTACGTTGCACTGTTTTGTTAAGCTTGCGGCCCCGTGCATCCAATTTCAACAGGCGTTTCTGTAGGGATGCCCTCCTTAGCCTTTGGCTGTCCCCAGCCTATCTGCAAGGAAGCAGTTGTTTATGATCAGAGTTGTCTCTCTTATGGAAGTTGTCTTACCAGACTATTGAGTCTTCACTACTCGTGTCTATAGGGTGCAATGATGATATGTGAGATGATATATGAGATGGACTGGTTTACCCGGAAGAGAGGCAGTCCAGTGTGTCTGTATCCCAGGATCGTCACGTCCTGCCAGAAACGTAGCATTTGCATGTGAGTGGGGTATCTCTTTTTCCCTTTATTTTCGTGGCTTCTATGCAGGGATGGTACGCCACCTGGGGTGTTGACACAGTGGGGCAGGTGTGCAATGTCCGCTGGTCTGCATCTCTTCTGCGTCCAGCATGATAGTTATATGGCTGATAACGTACAGAGGTAGATATCGTAGCGGACGTGCATTTAGCCAGAGGACAAGCCTGGTAATGTCACAGAGATGTTGTTCGCCTGGTGTGCGGACAGCTCTCATGGTCATTGGTTGAGTCTCGACAGTTCACAGTGAGGTAGCTGCTCTACTGTTTTCGACACCCCGACCAGGTACTAAGTCTTTAGTTGGTGGTTTCGCACCCCATCGCCGTATAAGGTGAGTATCAAGCAGTTGTCCGCCCGCTTTGATCGGCGGACGGCAAGGACTTCTTGCTGCGGCTCTACCGGATATGGCTGGGGCGCAAGCATGTAGGAGCCTCCCATTGCAGTGGTGCTGAGATTTTTGGCGGGATTGCGGCTTACAAGGGTTCGGCCGTAATCCCCCACATGGTAGCCTCGCGCCATTGGCTTATCAGCCTGGTACGTGAACCAAAGTGTCTGCGGCTCCTCTCGATATGAGCTGGTTTTCCGTAGCAACGCCCTGTCATTAGTAGGGTAAAACTGACCTGTTTTCAGATGGTCTATTTCCAGCACCCGTTCACTATTTGGTCAGACGAGTTTATTGAGGGCTTTTGTTTGTCAATGACCAGGTATTTGAAATCTGCGGTTTCTGCGGGGTTAAACACGATTTCCGTGGCGTTCTCTCATTAGAGTGTTTGAGAGCTGACTTGTCTTCCGTGAGTCTAATACCAGCGTACGTTCATTTTTAGACCCAAACGGTAGTGCTCTCGATTTGTCAGTCGTTCTACAGTATTGGCGTGTTCAGTCAAATAAAGCCGCAGGTTCCACTCCTGGTGGTGCCCTTCCGTCAATTCCTTTAGCGAGACAATCAAGTTACTGCCATGGCTTCCAATACTAGTCTCTAAAGACCGTTGTATCCTTTGACCTGGACATTTTTTAAATGTTATGTTCATGATGGAATTTATGAACCAGTTTTCCTTTAGGTTCAGCTGTTGTCCAATGTTCTATTCTTTTTGTTGTCAGTCCACTTCATCATGAGGATGTTTTTCAGTCCACTACATCATGAGGACGTTTTTCAGTGCACGACGTCATAAGGACGTTTTTCAGTCCACTACATCATGACGCTTTTCAGTGCACGACGTCATGAGGACGTTTTTCAGTCCACGACATCATGAGGACGTTTTTCAGTTCACGACATTATTGAGGACGTTTTTCAGTCCACTACATCATGAGCAGTCCACTACATCCTGAGCACGTTTTTCAGTCCACGATATCATGAGCACGTTTTTCAGTGCACGACGTCATGAGGACGTTTTTCAGTCCACGACATCATCAGGACGTTTTTCAGTTCACGACATCATGAGAACGTTTTTCAGTTCACGACATTATGAGGACGTTTTTGAGTCCACTACATCATGAGGACGTTTTTCAGTCCACTACATCATGAGGACGTTTTTCAGTTAACGACATCATGAGCAGTCCACTACATGATGAGCAGTCCACTACATCATGAGGACGTTTTTCAGTGCACGACGTCATGAGGACATTTTTCAGTGCATGACGTCATGAGGACGTTTTTCAGTCCACGACATCATGAGGACGTTTTTCAGTCCACTACATCATGAGCGGTCCACTACATCATGAGGACGTTTTTTCAGTCCACGACATCATGAGGAAGTTTTTCAGTTCACGACATTATGAGGACGTTTTTCAGTCCACGACATCATCAGGACGTTTTTCAGTTCATTACACCATGAGGACGTTTTTCAGTTCACGACTTCATGAGGACGTTTTTCAGTTCACGACATTATGAGGACGTTTTTCAGTCCACTACATCATGAGCAGTCCACTACATCATGAGGACGTTTTTCAGTCCACGACATCATGAGCAGTCCACTACATCATGAGGACGTTTTTCAGTTCACGACATTATGAGGACGTTTTTTAGTTCACGACATTATGAGGACGTTTTTCAGTCCACTACATCATGAGCAGTCCACTATATCATGAGGACGTTTTTTCAGTCCATGACATAATGAGGACGTTTCTATAACATTTCGACTCGAAGGACACTAGGTTTTGGTATCTGTCAATGTTTCACAGCCGCATGCTGCCATGGGAAAAAACACAAGTTCTCAAAATGTTCCCATTTTGTCGGTTTACTGGTATTCTGCGATAGTTTCCTCAGGTTGTGTTTCTAATTCAGAATGCAATTATTTTGCAGTCGCGGGCCTAAAGCTAAAATCGCCTTCGAGCGATCTGGTTGACGAGCAAGGCTCTAAATTATATTACCAAATCCTATCCACCTTCATCAGCATACTCATAATGTGAGGAAAGCTACTACAACCCGCCACGTAACGTCCTTGTCAGGACGCACAAAAGGGTAAACTTACTCCTTGTGGGCATTGAACAACAACAACCAAATCTCGCGAACAGGGTGATTCAGTGGATTCCTTCTCATCGCAACATGCTTGACAATCAGGAGGCTGACACACTGGCTAGAGAAGGCAGAACGCTGTCTCAACCTAATATAAATCCAAATGATGAAGGGACCATAGGTTTGCCATGTGCAGATACAAGAACAAGTGGTTAGCGGAGCATCCAAGACAGACAATTAACAGAACGATACTTACTGACTTACTTCCCCTGTCCAAGCACCACGTTATACAGTATACATCCAGTATTCAACCTTGTCGTTTGCCTCCAGCATGTCGCACCTATTGCAGGTTTTCCCTGGAGATTTGGGCAGGCCATCAGGTGGTCTGGATTCTGTATTGTGCCACAGTCACGCGTGTCATCATCTGTGTATCACCATAGTTTCATGCATCGTGATACACCAGGTCGAAGTCTGTTCAGCGACTTCCATGTTGTGTATGGTAGATGATGTCCAGAAGCAGGTTCCTCCCGAAGTTGCATCTCTGGGGCCTGTATCAATTCGAGCCATCTTTCGATTCGGCGACTTTCAGGGTTTGTCTGTATGGACTGTAGTGATTTTAGGAAGCTTTGTCTGGATTTGAGTCTTGTGTCTTGTACCTGATGTCCAAACATTGGGTGGCTTGGTTCGTGCTCCTTGTTTTTCTCGTTCGGTTTCTACTGCGACGCTTCTTCGAATCTCGGGTGGTTGGTGCTATGCCAATTGTGGGGTATATCTTATCAATGGGGGTGGGTTTTATGCACCCTTATATCTTATCAATGGGGGGTGGGTTTTATGCACCCTTATTTCTTATCAATGGGGGTTGGTTTTATGCACCCTTAGATCTTATCAATGGGGGTGGGTTTTATGCACCCTTATATCTTATCAATGGGGGTGGGTTTTATGCACCCTTATATCTTATCAATGGGGGTGGGTTTTATGCACCCTTATATCTTATCAATGGGGGTGGGTTTTATGCACCCTTATATCTTATCAATGGGGGTGGGTTTTATGCACCCTTTTATCTTATCAATGGGGGTGGGTTTTATGCACCCTCATATCTTATCAATGGGGGTGGGTTTTATGCACCCTTATATCTTATCATTGGGGGTGGGTTTTATGCACCCTTATATCTTATCAATGGGGGTGGGTTTTATGCACCCTTATACTATCCGACCCGCCTCATTTATTTGCTGTATCAACTAGTTTTGCACGGCAGAGTTTTTCCAGACTGGCACATCGAATTCAGCTACGGAATAACATAAGGCAAGTGCAAATGTTCTACAGACTCCCTTCCAGCTCATCATACATTAGTTGTTTTGAGATGCGGTTGTCTGGCATGCGCGCGACGTGACCGGCCCACCTGATCTGAGTCTTCTGCAAAAGTGTGTAGATGCTCGCAATTTTTGCCTTCATGAGGATCTCGGTGTCTGGTACCCTATCCTGCCACTTTATTTTGAACAATCTACGCAGGCCCTTGTATTGAAGTCGTTTATTTTCCTAGCATGCCTGCTGTACACAGTCCACGCCTGACTGACATTATCCTAGCATGCCTGCTGTACACAGTCCACGCCTGACTGACATTATCCCTAGCATGCCTGCTGTACACAGTCCACGCCTGACTGACATTATCCCTAGCATGCCTGCTGTACACAGTCCACGCCTGACTGACATTATCCCTAGCATGCCTGCTGTACACAGTCCACGCCTGACTGACATTATCCTAGCATGCCTGCTGTACACAGTCCACGCCTGACTGGCATTATCCCTAGCATGCCTGCTCTGCACAGTCCACATCTGACTGGCATACAGAAGGGCGGGAAGCATACTGATGATTGGGTTTGCGGAATTTACGAAATGACCGCCGAACATCCGCTACAGAGCAAGAGGCAGACTACGTAAAAGATGGATAGATGGTGTCAGTAAAACACTGAAGAAACACGGCAAAACATCGGTGACAAAGATGACACACGACAGAAAACTACACCTTCCCACGACGTCTAACGACACAAGTGGATAGAAGATGATGGTGACAAAAATCGGACTAATAGAGACTGCACACAATTTCAGCTATGTTATGGGTAAGTTGGTTAAAATATGAGAAATAGAACTTTACTCAAACGAACAGCGGCCCATGTCAGGTTATGGATCAAGATGCTGAGCAGTGCATGAACTGAAGCGGTCAGCGAACTGCTTGATTCAGGGCCAGCGACCCAGAGCTGCCAATACCCTTCTACACCTACACGTGGTGATGCTGGATAACAGGATGGATAAGGAGAAGAGATCGAAAAGTGAAGAATAACCCGGTATACAAAAATTCCATGCTGCAGTCGGGTGTGTCGGTCCAAAAAGTATAAATAACGCAGTCAAGATGTTATCGTCGACACATTCCGTTCTCCGGACATTATCCTACTGCTTGCAAAGACTTTTTCAGGATTTGGTAGTGGGAGATTGAGAACGAGCAGCAACGAAGAAGAAGACGAGGAAGAAGATGAAAAAGAAGATGAAGAAGAAGATGAAGCCATGTTAAACAAAAGATTTCATGACCGACAGAAGAGACAGCAGAGCCCAGCAGCAAGCAGAGAAACTAAGAAGACAGAAAGACCATCCAATGCATCAGAGACTAAATAGATTTGGAAAAGGGAAACTAAAGCGGAGAAACTTTGCAGAAATAGCCAAAGCAAAGATGTGCGAAGTCCCTATAAATATCATAACGACACCAAAACCCATTCCTACTGTACGCAAACCCACCTGGAGGCAGCATATCATTCCAGAGAGGGTAGAAAATATACCAGGTATTGGAAACAAGAACAGCCAGACTGAAAAGAAAGAAGAGACATAACCCTGAGGTACATAGCGGAAAACTATCCAAGCATGGACTAGACCCATGCATACACCGACGGTTCTGTAACAAACATAACACAGAATGGAGGGGCAGGGGTATTCCTGAGCCTAACAAATGGTAGAAAAATAACACTGTCAGTGGCAACTGGAAAATTCTCAAGCAATTTCAGAGCAGAGGCACTGAGGGCTGCGTAGGAAGAAATGCTGACAGGCAAAAGCAATGAAAGCCAGATAGTCCTGTTTACAGATGCCCTGGGCGTAGTTACAGCACTAAAAAGCCAGAAAAATACAGAACTTAATGATTTAAGAGCAGTACTCTGTCAACTATGCCAGCAGTCCGCACCAAAAAGAGTAGTGGTACAGTGAGTTCCATCCCACCGTAACATTCAAGGCAACGAGGAGGCAGATAGACTGGCAAAAGAAGGTGCAAGACTACCACAACCAGATTCTAGTGTGACCTACGAAGAGTCGAAAAGGTTTATTAGGGCCAGATACATGGCCAAATGGGAAACAGAACATACTGGCTACACAAAAAATGATGCCTATTACCAGTTTAACAGAAGAGAGCAGGTCGTGGTCTTCAGACTCCGCACAGGCCACAACAGACTGAGGTACCACCTATTCAATAAACTGAAGATAGGTGGCACTGACAAATGCACCTGTGGTACAGGGAAAATGACCGCTGAACATCTGCTGCAAAACTGCCCGACATACGAGGACCAAAGAAAGCACATGTGGCCATCACCAGTGGCAACACTAGACAAGCTCTATGGCAGTGTCGATATCCTCAGGATGACCGCTGCTTTCTTCGAACAAATTCAAGTAGACGTCTGACAGCGTACGAAGAAGAAGAAGAAGAAGAAGAAGAAGAAACAAAAGATTTTAAAAGATCTTGTAACAGAGCAAAGTAATTCTAAACAACTCTGGTAACAGAAGCCATCGCAAATCAATTCAAGATAAAAATAATTTGGGTAGATTTTTAAACTATAATTTTTTTCCGAGCAGCGGCCGTTAAGCCAACTCTTTTCGATTTCTGGCTGCTAGGGTATTTTAACGTGCTCGACACTGAACACGTGAGTCCGATCTCACTACCCAAGGACATTTTTGCCAAAAAATCAACGTTAAAAAAAGTGTCCACCGTGATTTGAACCCGCGGAATCCGGTGGACACCTTGCATTGAGACGACTGTGCCCCCTCAACTGTTATCTTTTTTCAAATGTTCTGTTTTTGGGGCGTTTAATTTTACTGTTTTTTCTAAGGTAATATGAGTTGTAATGTGTTTTATTTTGCGCTGGATAACCTCATACATCAACGTTTAGCACGAATTTTGTTTGTGTTTACGTCCTTACTGTTTCAAAAAGTTTCATGAGGGTCTGGGCATTGGAAGAAGTTGGAAGAGACAGTTAATGTGTAGAAGTGAGCATCGAGAGCCCCTTGACAATAGTGGTAATACAACTGAGCAGAGAGTGTCGCGAGTGGGGCGGCACTAGGACAGAAGCTTCAATACAGGAGCTGATCCAGCAACACTCAGGATCACAAGACCCAATTATGTACACAGATGGCTCCGCCGGCAGAGATGCAAACAAGTGCGGATGAGTTTTCGTCGACTACCAAAATGGCAAGGAGGTGGTGGAGAAAGCAGCTTCCTACTCCACTGTCACATAGAGTATGAGGATGGAGATTGAGGCGGCAACAGCGGCCCTGACTTGGTTGGTGACACAACCGGTGACACGCGCAGTGATACTGTCAGACTCCCAGGGCATGCTCCATGAGATAGAGGAGACAAAGAAAGGAGTGGACGTTTCTTCTGAGCAACTCTCAGACTCTGCTATATAAGGTGTCACATGGATCTACTGCCAGTGACATGCAGACGTCTGGGGCAACGAAAGATCTGATGCAGTGGCAGGTCGCACTGTGGTGAACGACGCGATAATGTCGAGAGACAGGGTTGAGTTGATCAGGTCAGTCATGGACAGTCCACATAATGACGAGAGACAGGGTTGAGTTGGTCAGGGACAGTCCACAGAATGATGAGAGACAGGGTTGAGTTGGTCAGGGATAGTCCACAGAATGATGAAGAGACAGGGTTGAGTTGAAAAAGGCAGTCAGGGGAGAGACAGGGTTGAGTTGATCAGGGCAGTCAGGGACAGTCCACAGAATGATGGAGAGACAGGGTTGAGTTGATAAAGGCAGTCAGGGACAGTCCACAGAATGATGAAGAGACAGGGTTGAGTAGATAAGGGCAGTCATGGACAGTCTACAGAATGATGAAGAGACAGGGTTGAGTTCATAATGGCAGTCAGGGACAGTCCACAGAATGATGGAGATACAGGGTTGAGTTGATAAGGGCAGTCAGGGACAGTCCACAGAATGATGGAGAGACAGGGTTGAGTTGACAAAGGCAATCAGGGACAGTCCACAGAATGATGAAGAGATAGGGTTGAGTTGATCAGATCAGTCAGGGACAGTCCACAGAATGATGAAGAGACAGGGTTGAGTAGATAAGGGCAGTCATGGACAGTCTACAGAATGATGGAGATACAGGGTTGAGTTGATAAGGGCAGTCAGGGACAGTCCACAGAATGATGGAGAGACAGGGTTGAGTTCATAAGGGCAGTCAGGGACAGTCAACAGAATGATGGAGAGACAGGGTTGAGTAGATAAGGGCAGTCATGGACAGTCTACAGAATGATGGAGATACAGGGTTGAGTTGATAAGGGCAGTCAGGGACAGTCCACAGAATGATGGAGAGACAGGGTTGAGTTGATAAAGGCAATCAGGGACAGTCCACAGAATGATGAAGAGACAGGGTTGAGTTGATCAGATCAGTCAGGGACAGTCCACAGAATGATGAAGAGACAGGATTGAATTAATCAGGGCAGTCAGGGACAGTCCACAGAAGGATGAAGAGACAGGGTTGAGTTGATCAGATCAGTCAGGGACAGTCCACAGAATGATGAAGAGACAGGGTTGAGCTGATCAGATCAGTCAGGGACAGTCCACAGCATGATGAAGAGACAGGGTTGAGTTGTTCAGATCAGTCAGGGACAGTCCACAGAATGATGAAGAGACAGGGTTGAGTTGATCACATCAGTCAAGGACAGTGCACAGAATGATGGGGAGACAGGGTTGAGTTGATAAAGGCAGTCAGTGACAGTCCACAGAATGATGGAGAGACAGGGTTGAGTTGATAAGAGCAGCCAGGGACAGTCGACAGAATGATGGAGACACAGGGTTGAGTTGATCAGAGCAGTCAGGGACAGTCCACAGAATGATGGAGAGACAGGGTTGAGTTGATAAAAGCAGTCAGGGACAGTCCACAGAATGATGGAGAGACAGGGTTGAGTTCATAAGGGCAGTCAGGGACAGTCCACAGAATGATGGAGAGACAGGGTTGAGTTGATAAAAGCAGTCAGGGACAGTCCACAGAATGATGAAGAGACAGGGTTGAGTTGATAAAGGCAGTCATGGACAGTCCACAGAATGATGAAGAGACAGGGTTGAGTTGATAATGGCAGTCAGGGACAGTCCACAGAATGATGGAGAGACAGGGTTGAGTTGATAAGGGCAGTCAGGGACAGTCCACAGAATGATGGAGAGACAGGGTTGAGTTGATAAAGGCAATCAGGGACAGTCCACAGAATGATGAAAAGACAGGGTTGAGTTGATAAAGGCAGTCAGGGACAGTCCACAGAATGATGAAGAGACAGAGTTGAGTTGATCAGATCAGTCAGGGACAGTCCACAGAATGATGAAGAGACAGGGTTGAGTTGATCAGATCAGTCAGGGACAGTCCACAGAATGATGAAGAGACAGGGTTGAGTTGATCAGGGCAGCCAGGGACAGTCCATAGAATGATGAAGAGACAGGGATGAGTTGATAAAGGCAGTCAGGGACAGTCCACAGAATGATGAAGAGACAGGGTTGAGTTGATCAGATCAGTCAGGGACAGTCCACAGAATGATGAGCGGCAAAGATAGTGCCCTTCTTGCTGCGGGTCTACATTGCTGTGGAGTTCTAATTCACAGTGGATACCGTCAAGCCACGGATGTGCCTGGAATTCAGACTACTCGACGACTTACACTTGTGTTAACGGAAAGGTGTTGTTTTCCATTTTATCTGGTTAATTTGTTCGTTTTTTGTGGTGTCTTCCCTTCGATAAACCTAGCCTTGACATCGGCTATATAAATTAGCACTACGCTTAAACTTGTGTCGTATTTTTACAGGGCACATTAGTGATGGATAGAAGTGAAATTTTGAAATCAATCAATGACCGCCTGCTAGATGAGGATACCCCAATAGATGAAGCAGCAATCCACGGACTTCAAAGTTTCGACATTAAACGAGGTTCGAGCATAGTGGGGCGCATGAGAGGACGGAGCAGGAGAGTGTACAACCAGCAAGCTACAGGGACCACCTGCACTCATACCTTTCGCCGTTTGATGAGAGATACTGAGCACCTATGTATGCCCGGAGTGCAGTGACGTGGATTCTTAGAAACAGAAACAGTATATCTGGTCGCAAGGTGTTTTTAGACCACATTGACATCACGTGTTATTCGGTTCCATCCTGCATCATTTATGATTGTTAAGCAAATTATGTCAATGGCACCCCACTTAATATGTGCCCGGAGCACCCTGCAGTTTAGCCACGCCACTGCGTCGAAGACTTGCGTACTCTGGGTGTGATAATTTAGCCAGTTAACCTTCAGGGCCAAGCGTGTATGTATCTTTTGTTGAAACATCCCACGTGTTCCATTTTTGTGTTCTTCTTGAATTCAAGCACACATTCTTTGCAAGCTGAGCCATCTTTGCTTTTAACTCCCTGGGGAGCATACGATATTAAGCAACTATTCTCAATCTATTTTATTTATGGCGAATGTTTTTAAGTGCTTCCACGAATTCTTTGTTCTAAATTGTGTCTAATTTTTTTTCGTGCGTGAAATTATATCTGCTCATGGCCAGATCATGCCCTGCCCTGCTCAACCTTGGGTATTGACAGTTCAATTGAAGTACCATCTCCGCATCGAGGGTCTTCTTCTTCTTCTTCCTCTTCTTCTTCTTCTTTTTCTTCTTCTTCTTCTTCTACTTCTTCTTCGTTCATTCTCAGATCAAGGTCCTGGTTTCTCTTACAAAGGACACTGTTGTTTGTTAGGCTGTTTTATCTCCATACAGCTTCTGTCTCACGAGGCCAGCATTGTTCTCTCTTTTCCTGCGTGAGCATGCAGCTTTGTAGGATGTGTTCCACGGTCATGATATGCTCCCCACATGGGCACTTGTCATCTGTCCCAATCCTCATTTTGTTGTAAAGATGACCCTTGAGTCTGTTATGCCCAGTTCTCAGTCTGAAGACGATGACTTCTGTCTTAATCCTCATTTTGTTGTAAAGATGACCCTTGCGTCTGTCATGCCCAGTTCTCAGTCTGAAGACGAGGACTTCTGTCTTAATCCTCATTTTGTTGTAAAGATGACTTGAGTCTGTTATGCCCAGTTCTCAGTCTGAAGATGACTTGCTTTCCTCTAACTAAATTAAAGGCATCGATGGTCGACATCGCATGATCTCCAACGTCCTCAGTCTCCTGCTTAAACGGTACAATCATGAAGTCTTTTCTCCGCCCATTTCTTGATGTTATCCACCGACTTATAGCACTCATTACCTCTTGTATATTATATTGATTGTATTGTTTTCATTCTGAAAGATGTTCCTTTTTGATGTGACCAAAAATTCTTTCTTCTTCTTCAATCTTTCTATAACGTGTTTGCCGCCCTGTCGTCTACTGGCGGAGGCATGATCTTTCCACCCCGGGCCGCATCCTATTAGGTAATATCAGGACGTACTAACCAAGTGCTTGGATGCGTGTGTGCGTCTGTATGTACTTATGCTAGTTAGGGCGCTCTCATAGGTCAACTCAACGGACATGCAATGGAAGGGTCTCACACTGAGGGCGCGTGTGAAAGTTGTGTAAGAGTGTCATAGTTGGACAGAGTCTTGCTTGTTTATCTGACCAAATATATGAACTGATTTTTGTTTCTCTCCTTCTTTCGTATGTTCATTTTATGCCATCAGCTGGGCCGTAAGTTCACTCAACACATCACTGTTGGGACCGAGACGGGAGTACGGCAAAGAGACCCCCCCTCCCCCACCTCGCTGAACCTATTCTCTGCATGCATGAGGCACTGCGACTGGGACAACTACGATATTCACATCGATGGAAGGCGGCTGAACCACCTCAGATTCACAGACGACATCGTTCCAATCACAGAGACGCCCCTGGAAGCGACAGAGACGCCTCTGAATGTCCACATCGATTCGCCTTGTGGATCCCCCACATGTCATCCACATTGCGTGTATCCAGACGGTATGGACAGACCATCAGGAGGTCTGGATCTTGCCTTGCTCTCTGTCGCATCTGTCATCCTCCCTGTATCCCCAGTTCTTCCTGCATCGTGATACACCAATTCGGAATCTTTTAATGACTTCCACGATGTGTAAGACAAGCGGTGTCCAGGTGCATATACCTCTCGCAGCTCGATTCAGGAGATCTGCATCAGTTTATACCATTTATCATTGCAGCGTTTTCCGGGACTAGCCTGTAGGAGCTGAGTTGACAGTCAGAAACTATGTCTAGATACTAGTCTGTAAGAGCTGAGTTTACTGTCAGAAACTACGTCTAGATACTAGCCTGTAAGAGCTGAGTATACTGTTAGAAACTACGTCTAGATACTAGCCTGTAGGAGGTGTTTACTGTCAGAAACTACGTCTAGATACTAGTCTGTAGGAGGTGTTTACTGTCAGAAACTACGTCTAGATACTAGCCTGTAAGAGCTGAGTTTACTGTCAGAAACTACGTCTAGATACTAGTCTGTAGGAGGTGTTTACTGTCAGAAACTACGTCTAGATACTAACCTGTAGGAGGTGTTTACTGTCAGAAACTACGTCTAGATACTAGCTGTAGGAGGTGTTTACTGTCAGAAACTACGTCTAGATACTAGCCTGTAGGAGGTGTTTACTGTCAGAAACTACGTCTAGATACTAGTCTGTGGGAGGTGTTTACTGTCAGAAACTACGTCTAGATACTAGTCTGTAGGAGCTGAGTTTACTGTCATAAACTACGTCTAGATACTAGTCTGTATAAAGTGACTGTAAGAAACTACGTCTAGATACTAGCCTGTAGGAGCTGAGTTGACAGTCAGAAACTACGTCTAGATACTAGTCTGTAGGAGCTGAGTTGACAGTCAGAAACTACGTCTAGATACTAGCCTGTAGGAGGTGTTTACTGTCAGAAACTACTTCTAGATACTAGCCTGTAGGAGGTGTTTACTTTCAGAAACTACGTCTAGATACTAGCCCGTAGGAGGTGTTTACTGTCAGAAACTACGTCTAGATACTAGCCTGTAGGAGGTGACTGTAAGAAACTACTTCTAGATACTAGCCTGTAGGAGGTGACTGTAAGAAACTACTTCTAGATACTAGCCTGTAGGAGGTGACTGTAAGAAACTACTTCTAGATACTAGCCTGTAGGAGGTGACTGTAAGAAACTACTTCTAGATACTAGCCTGTAGGAGGTGACTGTAAGAAACTACGTCTAGATACTAGCCTGTAGGAGCTGAGTTGACAGTCAGAAACTACGTCTAGATACTAGTCTGTAGGAGCTGAGTTGACAGTCAGAAACTACGTCTAGATACTAGCCTGTAGGAGGTGTTTACTGTCAGAAACTACTTCTAGATACTAGCCTGTAGGAGGTGTTTACTTTCAGAAACTACGTCTAGATACTAGCCCGTAGGAGGTGTTTACTGTCAGAAACTACGTCTAGATACTAGCCTGTAGGAGGTGACTGTAAGAAACTACTTCTAGATACTAGCCTGTAGGAGGTGACTGTAAGAAACTACTTCTAGATACTAGCCTGTAGGAGGTGACTGTAAGAAACTACTTCTAGATACTAGCCTGTAGGAGGTGACTGTAAGAAACTACTTCTAGATACTAGCCTGTAGGAGGTGACTGTAAGAAACTACTTCTAGATACTAGGCTGTAGGAGGTGACTGTAAGAAACTACTTCTAGATACTAGCCTGTAGGAGGTGACTGTAAGAAACTACTTCTAGATACTAGCCTGTAGAGCTGAGTTTACTGTCAGAAACTACTTCTAGATACTAGCCTGTAGGAGGTGTTTACTGTCAGAAACTAATCTAGATACTAGCCTGTAGGAGGTGACTGTAAGAAACTACTTCTAGATACTAGCCTGTAGGAGGTGACTGTAAGAAACTACTTCTAGATACTAGCCTGTAGGAGGTGACTGTAAGAAACTACTTCTAGATACTAGCCTGTAGGAGGTGACTGTAAGAAACTACTTCTAGATACTAGCCTGTAGGAGGTGACTGTAAGAAACTACTTCTAGATACTAGGCTGTAGGAGGTGACTGTAAGAAACTACTTCTAGATACTAGCCTGTAGGAGGTGACTGTAAGAAACTACTTCTAGATACTAGCCTGTAAGAGCTGAGTTTACTGTCAGAAACTACTTCTAGATACTAGCCTGTAGGAGGTGTTTACTGTCAGAAACTAATCTAGATACTAGCCTGTAGGAGGTGACTGTAAGAAACTACTTCTAGATACTAGTCTGTAGGAGGTGACTGTCAGAAACTACTTCTAGATACTAGCTTGTAGGAGGTGTTTACTGTCAGAAACTAATCTAGATACTAGCCTGTAGGAGGTGTTTACTGTCATAAACTAATCTAGATACTAGCCTGTAGGAGGTGTTTACTGTCAGAAACTAATCTAGATACTAGCCTGTAGGAGGTGACTGTAAGAAACTACTTCTAGATACTAGCCTGTAAGAGCTGAGTTTACTGTCAGGAACTACGTCTATGTTAGATGTCCAAACATAGGGTGGATTCTGCTGTTTACACATTTCGATTTTTCTATTTCTGATCCGAGACTTCCACCTATGGTGGTGCTACGCCGAATATTTGGGAATTTTTGTTTCAGCTGAAGAAGGTTTAAGCGACCGTATAACAACTATTCGCCCATACTTATTTATTGCCGTTATCAATAAGTTTGACTTGCTGAGAATTTTTAAAAACTGGCTCGGCGCACTAAGCTTGCGAGCAAACTCTTCATTCATTGGCGGCTCAGTCCCTGTAGACCATGCTCGTGGCGCCCCTGACTCCAGTATTTTGACACTGTCTGCTATGACTGTAAAGGCCGATCCGCGGGTGACAGTCCCTGCCACAGATCGTACACCCATGTTGAGGAGGACGGCTTGCCGGGGTATTCCTCGATATGTTCAGTCCTTCTCTTTTTCTGCAGCCAGAACGCTTCCTCTTTTCTCTGCAGCCAGAACGCATCTACTCCTCTCTGCAGCCAGAACGCTTCTACTCAACATTGTCATCCCTTCCGTCTGTCTCCAAAAACCTCGATCCGAAGCAATCGTTTCCCAGTCCTCGGATGGCATGTCCGCAGGACTTCATGTCCCTTTAGGACTTCATGTTCCTCTAGGACTTCATGTCCCTTTAGGACTTCATGTTCCTCTAGGACTTCATGTCCCTTTAGGACTTCACGTTCCTCTAGGACTTCATGTCCCTTTAGGACTTCATGTCCCTCTAGGACTTCATGTCCTTCTAGGACTTCATGTCCCTCTAGGACTTCATGTCCCTCTAGGACTTGATGTCCCTCTAGGACTTCATGTCCCTCTAGGACTTCATGTCCCTCTAGGACTTCATGTTCCTCTAGGACTTCATGTTCCTCTAGGACTTCATGTCCCTCTAGGACTTCATGCCCCTCTAAGACTTCATGCCCCTCTAGGACTTCATGTTCCTCTAGGACTTCATGTTCCTCTAGGACTTCATGTCCCTCTAGGACTTCATGTCCCTCTAGGACTTCATGTCCCTCTAGGACTTCATGTCCGCAGGACTTCATGTCCCTCTAGGACTTCATGTCCGCAGGACTTCATGTCCCTCTAGGACTTCATGTCCCTCTAGGACTTCATGTTCGTCTAGGACTTCATGTCCCTCTAGGACTTCATGTCCCTCTTGGACTTCATGTCCCTCTAGGACTTCATGTTCCTCTAGGACTTCATGTCCCTCTAGGACTTCATGTCCCTCTTGCATAGGTCCTTGAATCCAACTCTCCTCCTTGGTAATTTAGAAGCGATACTGAGCTCGTAGAGAGCCGCGTAGCGCAGTGGTTAGCAGATGGCTACGGCCCTCATATAGCCCTACTGCAGTAATGCCATGGGTTACTTGACTTGACTTACTGAGCTCCAGCTCTTGTTCTTGCCATCGATCTGTAGTTTTCTTTTTCGTCTTCTTCTTTTTGAGGTGAAACGTACTTACTTGAGTTTCTTGGGATTTGGTTCGAGATGGGTTTTTTTTGGTAATATATGCCAAGGGACAAGGTCTCGCCCGTTTGTGTTCAACCTGTGCCAAGCCATTTCCTTGGGCTCAGACTGCCATGTCGTCCATGGATCTCCAGCGAGGAACCCAGAGATCCGCAGCGATGAACCCAGGGATCTCCAGCGATGAACCCAGGGATCTCCAGCGATGAACCCAGGGATCTCCAGCAATGAACCCATTAATCTCCAGCGATGAACTCATGGATCTCAAGCGATGAGATGAACCCAGGGATCTCCAGCGATGAACCCATTGATCTCCAGCGATGAACCCAGGGATCTCCAGCGATGAATCCAGGGATCTCCAGCGATGAATCCAGGGATCTCCAGCGATGAATCCAGGGATCTCCAGCGATAAATCCAGGAATCTCAGGGCTATCGTGAACCGACCATCGCAGCTCGAATTCGAACCCCGGCCGTCTGAACACGAGGCAAACGGCTTGATTACTTGGTCAAAATATTACTATTGATTTCATTTTTTATTTTTTGGCGTATATCTTTTTTATCTATTCCCCAAGGCTGTGTGTGCGTTGCACTGTGGTTTTTATTTTGCGCCTGTCGGCCCAGTGGATCCGACTTCAGCATACATTTTATGTAAGGGTCTGCTTCCTCCTACATTTTAAAAGGGTTTGCTTCCCCGGGGTAACGGCCGGTGCTGTGATAGGTATCGAACCCAGCACCTTCGGTTGTGAGCCGTGTCACTTTACCACTATCCCACGCCGTTCCCCATTGATTTCATTGAGACGCCACTGACTTAAATGTCAAATTAAAATAAAGCGAGGCTGCAGCGGTTCTGTGGATGTGTATAATGGGAAAAAAACATGAAAAAAAACTAGTAAAAGTTGATTAAGTTTGAGCTTAATCAAAATTTAAAAATGGGTATGATCAGATACCGCACCGAGACGAGAACACAAACAAAACCTACGTTACGACCAATAGGCCTTCATCAGGGACAACAACACTGAACTAACAAATCAACATATAAGAACAAATGGTCAACTCATCTGTTTCAGGTGGGAGACGCTTTCTGTCTAAGCGACCGGTCGTGCCAAGTACTCGATAGAAACTGAAATAGGAGCGGTCAAACAAAAAGTGGCGGAATATGCCTGATAAGCCAAGCGTGGCCAAATAGTGGTCCAGCTGGGGGAACAATGAGCTCCTATTTCAGTTTCTATCGAGTACTTGGCACGACCGGTCGCTTAGACAGAAAGCGTCTCCCACCTGAAACAGATGAGTTGACCATTTTGTCTTATATGTTGATTTGTTAGTTCAGTGTTGTTGTCCCTGATGAAGGCCTATTGGTCGTAACGTAGGTTTTGTTTGTGTTCTCGTCTCGGTGCGGTATCTGACCATACCCATTTTTAAATTTTGATTAAGCTCAACCTTAATAAACTTTTACTAGTTTTTTTTTCATGTTTTTTTCCCATGACTTAAATGTCGGTAACGTGGCTGCTAGAGGCCCAACAAAACTGTCTACGTTCACCGAATCTGCTTATACTAGTTGGCCTGGTAGACGAGACACAACACACGCTCGACAGGTTGGCTGTCTAGGTGAGACTTCCATTCAAAAGGCGTCTGATCACTGTTATATCCCCCACGCGCACACACCGGCTCTGTTTCCGGATACAGCGCTCCACTCCCCCTCCCCCTTTTTTCCCCCCTCTCCCCGAACCCCTCACCTTTACCTTTCCCCTTTTCTTTTCTCTTTCATCTTGATAGCGAAATGATTCAGTTGATTGTCACTCGATTCAGTCGATTGTTATGACAAATATTTGTTTCTATGACCCCTCCAACACCCGAGGAGAGAAAACAATGGCGCGCAGAATAAATTACAAATTAATATTTAAAACGGAAAATACAATCTGTTCAAATTTGGACACTAAGAAAGTAAATCTATGTTTTTGTTGAGAAGTGGAAAGAACGGAGATCAAGAATGGAGATTCTGTAAACATGAGAGCGTTGGTTGATCTTGGTGCAGGGTGCGTGGCATGCAATCTGGCAACACAAGTAGAAGATGTAAAGATAAAAGGAGGAATACGTGATAAGTGATGTGTGTGTATACTGCATAGATCAAGATTGGCTTGGCTTGGATTGGCTTCGTTCGTTCTCAATCTCCCACTACCAAACTCTGAAAGAGCTTAAGTAGCAGAATGTAGTCCAGAGAATGGAATGCGTTGTGTCGTAGTTTACAGCTTGACTGCGATATTTGCACCTTTCGGTCCAACACATCTGACTTCAGTAAGCATTTTTTGAGTACCAGGTTAGCATTCCCTCTTCGATCCCTTGTCCTTAGCCAGTCTGCCCTGCTGCAGCCTGTTATCCAGGATCACCGCGTGGAGGTGTAGAAGGGTCTTGTCAGCTGTGGTTCGCTGGCCCTGACGCTAGCAGTCAGCTATGGGTCGCTGACCACTGCAGCTCATGCGCTGCTCAGCATCTGTATAGATCAAGATTGATCCATAAGAGACCTGACCGTCGTGGATGATGTGTTGTTGTTGATTAATCTCCACAATGGGGAAATGAATCGCTAATCCAGTCAGACAAAACATACTGACCAGAACGTGGCATCAGGGGCAATACACTGACCACGACTACAATCTCTCTTCCGTGTTGCGTTCCCTGGAAACAGGTTGTTTTCAAGGCAGCATGGCTGCGAGATGTAGATCGATGTGATCCCCGCAGTGGTGAGCACCACGCATATGAAGCCAAGCATAGCACTACCGCTTGGAGGACCGCAGCCCACCTTCATCAGCATGTTCGGAATGTGAGGAAAGCTACTACAACCCGCCACATGACGGGCCTTTCATGGCCCACAAAAGAGTGAACCTACTCATTGTGGACATTAAACAACAGCAAAAAGGCCCACAGGGAGAATGTTTACACTTTTGTGGGCCATGAATAGTCGTAAAGTGGTGGACTATAGTAGCTTTCCTCACTTCCCGAACATGCTGATGAAGGTGGGCTGCGGTCCTCCAAGCGGTAGTGCTATGCTTGGCTTTATCTTGTCAGGTGTTATGTATACTCATCACTACATTATGGCGCAGAAACATGGACAATGAATAACAAAATAGTATTGAAGTCTTCGAAATGTGGGTATATAGAAGATTGGGTCGTAATTCTTGGAAAGAAAAGAAAACAAATTTGGAGGTATTGGAAAAGTTGGGGGTGAAAATCAGGGTTAGACAGCTAAGATATTTTAGCCAAGACATAAATCCTTGTTGAAGACCATACTGGAGGCTAGGGTGGAAGGCGGTCGTTCAAGAGGCGGACAACGTTTTAAGTGGGTGGATACCATCAGGAGATGGACTGGACAAAGCCTCTCAGATTACACCTTTATGGCAAGAGATAGAGTACGCAGGAGATCCGCTGCAGGCGACCTTCCATGCAGAGATGGGACTTAAAGTGAACTCAGTGAACTGGGCTGAACGTCTGAGCGGCGCTCACTACTACAGGGATCACGTGGATCCACGTATCCTTGATAACGACCTGTTTCCAGGGAACGCTACATAGCAGAAAGATGATGATCTTGAACAGTGTATTATGCCTGACCCTGACGCGACGTCCTGGTCAGTGTATTATGCCAGACCCTGACGCGACGTCCTGGTCAGTGTATTGTGCCTGACCCTGACGCAACGTCCTGGTCAGTGTATTGTGCCTGACCCTGACGTGACGTCCTGTTCAGTATATTGTGCCTGACCCTGACGCAACGTCCTGGTCAGTGTATTTTGCCTGACCCTGACGTGACGTCCTGGCTAGTGTATTGTGCCTGACCCTGACGTGACGTCCTGTTCAGTATATTGTGCACAACCCTAACGTGACGTCCTGGTCAGTGTATTGTGCCTGACCCTGACGCAACGTCCTGGTCACTATATTGTGCCTGACCCTGACGCAGCGTCCTGGTCAGTATATTGTGCCTGACCCTGACGCAACGTCCTGGTCATTATGTTGTGCCTGACCCTGACGCAACGTCCTGGTCAGTATATTGTGCCTGACCCTGACGTGACGTCCTGGTCAGTATAGTATGCCGAAACCTCACCGGCGGTCCTGATTAGACATGATTCTTTGCTTAGTCCATGCACATCTTTCTTTAGTACTTTTGAGAGGCGTTTAAATCTGCAGGGTCCTGTTCTTTCCTCCCCTGTAAGAATTCTCAGAATTTATACTTTTGCGTTGCAACCAAATAATCACATAGAGGTCCAAGGCAGCTCGGGACCTGAGAGTGAGGCTGATGACCAGCGCAGCTACTTCCTCATCATAATCCAAATTCAGCGGAAGTTACATCATCAAGACAAACATCGTCTGATGATGTCGCCATATTTGCTTGCGATGGCAACTAACTGAGAGAAGAAAAATAATCATAATAGTGTATTGTCCTACCCCCCCCCCCCCCCCACCCTATACACTACAAGATCTTTCCAATCTTCTCTTTTCATTATACAAAATAAATTAACTCATGGTTATACAGTGATCCCATCCCACTGCAACATTGAAGGCAATGAAGCTGCAGACAAACTAGCAAAGAGTGGAGGAGCATCCCCACAAACAGACCTGAGTATCACATATAATGAGGCCAAGACCATAATTAAAGCGAACTTCACGGTAAAATGGACTGAACAACACCCCGAATTCCGAAAAGAAGATAGCTACTATAACTTAACCAGAGAAGAGCAAGCTATCATCTTCAGACTGAGAACTGGGAATAACAGACTCAAGGGTCATCTTTACAACAAAATGAGGATTTGGACAGATGACAGGTGCCCATGTGGGGAGCATATCATGATCGGGGAACACATTCTACAAAGATGTATGCTCACGCAGGAAAAGAGAACAATACTGACCTTTCGAGACAGAATGAGACAAAAAATGTATGGAGATAAAACAGAGTTACAAACAACGGTGTCCTTTGTAAGAGAAACCGGGACCTTGATCTGAGGATGAACAAAGAAGAAGAATAAACTGGTTTACAATTCTCTACAAAAGTATTTTACAGCCAGTTTATTCCACTCCACCGATACTGAAAATACTGTGAGCATTCAATGTATTTTTGAATGCATTAACTGACTCTCCTTCCATACATTATGCGGCTATGTATTCCAAGGATTTACCACTGTCTAACAAAATATTTCCTAATATCTAATCTGGACATGTCTTTAAACAATTTGTAGCTATGCCCTTTTTGTTCTTGTAGCTGGTCGTACTTGAACAACTTGGTATAGTCTAATCTGTCCTTTTCATTAATTAATTTATGAACTTATTATCACCTCGAATTCTTCTTTGTTCGAGACACTGAAGACCAGTTTCTTTTTTAGTCTTTCCTCATTACTATATTTCTTATATATTCCCTTAGCTTGGTCGTGGAGCGCCATGCTGTCACTCCCTTTCTCTCATGGAGTTGTCAAACTTGACAAATGTGTTTCTCTGTTTGTGTGTTCTCTGCACGCGATGATGTGTGTGTGTATGTCCTATTGTTCCAACGAACAGATGGTGTCTCAGCTGGCAGTTGCTGGTTCCCAGTCAGAGCTCTGTCACCCGATCTTGTCTTGGAGCAGAGCTCTACACATCTGTCATGCCAGGCTCTCTGTGTGCTCTCTGTGTCATTTGTTTATGAGGCTGTGTTTTTAGCTTCATGATTTTTACGTCTCCATTTATTGTTCTTTCTCCGCAATAGCGTCTGTTTCATTCCTGTTTGATTAATCTACGATGTAGCTTCAAAAAGTGCTCGGAAAATTCGACTCGTGTTTGAATGAAAGATAATGTTATGGAAAATATATAAGTTGGTAGTGACCTTGACGAAAGGACATGCCAGACGTGACATTCACAGATACTCTCGAACAGAAGTTATACAAGTTTGTTTGTGTGTTGTGCTCGCTCCATCATCGGAGTTGAAAATGTCCTTGATTGAACGACCTACAAGTGTCAAATTCTGTGTTTTGCCCCAGAAGGGATTTTATGTTCGACAGTTTAAAAAAAAATACAAGGGTATTGTCTACCATGACGTCATTCCTGAATGCCGAACGGTTACCATACGTTGATATCCCCTGTCGTCTAAGGGACGCAATCAGAAGAAAACGACCAGAAAAATGGAGAACAAACAGTTGGATTATGCTGCATGACAATGCGCCAGCATATCGATCCCTACTGGTGAAGCAGTACCTCACAAAGGACAATGTGATTATCTTGGAACATCCTCCATAATCTCCCGACCTGACACTGGCTGATGTTTTCTTGTTCCCTCGACTGAAATCGGCACTGAAAGGATAGTGATTCAAGGATGCTGAGAATGTTATCATCAAAACAGCTGAGAGAGGTGTCAAAGATTGGGTTCCACGAATGTTTCAGGCACCCGAGAGAGGTGTCAAAGATTGGGTTCCACGAATGTTTCAGGCACCCGAGAGAGGTGTCAAAGATTGGGTTCCACGAATGTTTCAGGCACCCGAGAGAGGTGTCAAAGATTGGGTTCCACGAATGTTTCAGGCACCCGAGAGAGGTGTCAAAGATTGGGTTCCACGAATGTTTCAGGCACCCGAGAGAGGTGTCAAAGATTGGGTTCCACGAATGTTTCAGGCACCCGAGAGAGGTGTCAAAGATTGGGTTCCACGAATGTTTCAGGCACCCGAGAGAGGTGTCAAAGATTGGGTTCCACGAATGTTTCAGGCACCCGAGAGAGGTGTCAAAGATTGGGTTCCACGAATGTTTCAGGCACCCGAGAGAGGTGTCAAAGATTGGGTTCCACGAATGTTTCAGGCACCCGAGAGAGGTGTCAAAGATTGGGTTCCACGAATGTTTCAGGCACCCGAGAGAGGTGTCAAAGATTGGGTTCCACGAATGTTTCAGGCACCCGAGAGAGGTGTCAAAGATTGGGTTCCACGAATGTTTCAGGCACCCGAGAGAGGTGTCAAAGATTGGGTTCCACGAATGTTTCAGGCACCCGAGAGAGGTGTCAAAGATTGGGTTCCACGAATGTTTCAGGCACCCGAGAGAGGTGTCAAAGATTGGGTTCCACGAATGTTTCAGGCACCCGAGAGAGGTGTCAAAGATTGGGTTCCACGAATGTTTCAGGCACCCGAGAGAGGTGTCAAAGATTGGGTTCCACGAATGTTTCAGGCACCCGAGAGAGGTGTCAAAGATTGGGTTCCACGAATGTTTCAGGCACCCGAGAGAGGTGTCAAAGATTGGGTTCCACGAATGTTTCAGGCACCCGAGAGAGGTGTCAAAGATTGGGTTCCACGAATGTTTCAGGCACCCGAGAGAGGTGTCAAAGATTGGGTTCCACGAATGTTTCAGGCACCCGAGAGAGGTGTCAAAGATTGGGTTCCACGAATGTTTCAGGCACCCGAGAGAGGTGTCAAAGATTGGGTTCCACGAATGTTTCAGGCACCCGAGAGAGGTGTCAAAGATTGGGTTCCACGAATGTTTCAGGCACCCGAGAGAGGTGTCAAAGATTGGGTTCCACGAATGTTTCAGGCACCCGAGAGAGGTGTCAAAGATTGGGTTCCACGAATGTTTCAGGCACCCGAGAGAGGTGTCAAAGATTGGGTTCCACGAATGTTTCAGGCACCCGAGAGAGGTGTCAAAGATTGGGTTCCACGAATGTTTCAGGCACCCGAGAGAGGTGTCAAAGATTGGGTTCCACGAATGTTTCAGGCACCCGAGAGAGGTGTCAAAGATTGGGTTCCACGAATGTTTCAGGCACCCGAGAGAGGTGTCAAAGGTGTTAAAGTATGGGTTCCACGCTACCAAAAGTGTGTAGTTGCCGAAGGGAACTACTTTGCAAGAAATGCAGTGTAGATATTTCTATTTTAACTTATTTCTATACAGTCCACTAATTCCCGGCTACTGTTTTAAGCGGCCTCGTATGTCCGACTCTTCAATATGTATTTTATTGTCGTACATTGTATTGCTGGTACATACAGGCGCACACATTACACATTCATCCAAGTACTGGTTTATGCGTCCTGATATCGCCAAATTGACTACGGTCTGGGGTGGAAAATGGCGCGCCTCTGGCAGTAGACACTAGTGAGGCAAACATCGAAGCAACAACAACAAAAATGCTGGGATAGTCGGGCGGGTTGTAGTCAGGGGACTACAGGCCGCTTTGCCACTACTGTCGCCACGTCGTGTGAGGGCAATGTTTGTTTATTTCACACCCGACATAAAACACCAGTTGCCCCCGCAGCAATTTCGATTTGCAGTCTTCCTCGTCAGCCGGCAGGCATTGAAGCCATTCAGCCACGTGGCCACCTGTTGACAGACATGCGTACAACAAGCCCAGCCCAACGACGTGCGCGTGATATCGCTGCTTCCGTTACGTCCCGAAACAAAAGTTTGATGTCGAATTTTTTCGTTCCGGATCTTATCCCGTATAGACAATTTTTTGTACGCGCCGTCCCATTGCTCTCTGAACTTCGTCCCGACATTGTGAGTACGCGCCGTTTCAATGCTATCTGAGCCTCCTACCATCATTTTTAGTACGTCCGTCGCATTGCTCTCTGAGCGACTCTGAGATTCTCAGCATCTGTTTGCGCGTTCCACACGTCACATCCGTCAACCACTGCTGGAATGACCATGGAATTGAAAGTATGTGCTCTTGTTGTGGTGTCTTTCATCTCTTGGAGTGTTGGCTTAAAGCAACACCAAGCTGCATTTCGTTGTCTAGAGCTGTCGTAGTCGTTTGGTGAATTCTTGGAATGCATTGCCACAGGAGGTAGAGGAGGCAGGGACAATTAATGCATTTAAGAGTACCTTCGATGCGCATAGCTTATAGAGCATGGTAATGTAAATGAAACTGGTTGTATGCAGACTCTGCAGAGTCTTCTAAAACAGTATAAAGACGTTACGTTACGTTAAGTTAAGAGTGTGTGGTTGGCATTGATCTCCTGGCCTAGGTAGACATAGGAGTTGACATCCTCGATGGTTTCCTCTCCTATCTTGATGTCCTGCTTTGGTATCTCTGTTAATGGAGATAGGGCACCTGAACTGCACAGACCCTCCTGCCTTGTATTTATCGATGACGAAAAAGCCTTTGACAATATCAAGACCAATGTTGAAGGGTCCCGGGCATCTCTGAAACCTGTAAAAGACTGATTGAGGAAACTAACAACAACTGCAATACCTCCATTCTGGATGCGTTCCAGCCCTTCACGCCGTGTTCTTGATAGTGAGGATGCCTAGTCCGTAATCGATGACATACAACACGACCTGACGAAATAGGATGAACAGGAGGCGTTGTTCCAAGTCTGCAGCAGCCATAGTCTTGAGTGCTCCTAACCTTCTATTGCATCTTTGTACGATGTGGTCAACATGGGTTGTTATAGGAAAGACTGCGATCAAATGTCTCTCCGAGGTATTTCAACCTGTCACACCTGTCGATGGTGCAACCATCAAAAGTGATGTCCGGGAGTTCAGCATTTACTATGGAATTATTCAAAGAGCACCACATCATGCAGCTCTGGTTCGCTGCTCCTGCGCTAGCAATCAGCTATGGGTAGCTGACCGCTGCAGCTCAAGCGCTTCTCGGCATCTTGATCTCTGAAGAAGGGTCTTGGCAGCTCTGGTATGCTGGCCCTGACGCTAGCACTCAGCTATGGGTTCCTGACCGTTACAACTCCTGTGCTGACCAGCATTTTAATCCAAGTTGACGAACAATAAGTACTGGCTTTTTAAAGCCACCACACCAACTCACCAACACACCAACTCACCAACACACCAACTCACCAAAGAAACACAAGAATAAAAGAAAATACACTCCTGTAGTTCGTCAATCAATCAAAAAAGACGTGGCAGTATAAACTTAAAAGGATGTCAATCCAGCGCAAGTTTGGTTTCCTATTCCATCACACCAGGTTCTAAATCACTCCGTGTCCAGTTTGACTGGGCGTGTCGCGGATTTTTTTCGGGATGACCGCTTCTCCGCGTTCAGAAAGGATTGGCAAAACTGTTGTACTGGGAGACTGTCATAGACTGGTCCACATTACAAAGATATACACACACGTATCCATAGACTGGTCCACATTACAAACAGATACACACACGCATCCTTACACTTACCAATACGTCCACATTACAAACAGATACACACACGCATACATACACTGACCAATACGTCCACATTACAAACAGATACACACACGCATCCATACACTGGCCAATACGTCCACATTACAAACAGATACACACACGCATCTATACACTGGCCAATACGTCCACATTACAAACAAATACACACACGCATCTATACACTGACCAATACGTCCACATTACAAACAAATACAGACACGCATCCATACATTAGCCAGTACGTCCTGATATAGCCCTGAGGACTACCGTCTGGGATGGATATGCGCATTCTTCCGCCGGTACAATTTGGAAGGCTGCCTGTAATCCATCCAAAACCTTTATTTGTTCATTCCCTCGGTCTCTCTCAATCAACAAATAATGAGTTACCAATGTTTCCTGGACATGATCTCAAATTCAGACCAGCTAACAGATGACAAAAAATCTCGTTTTTAAAACACAGAGAGGATAACGCGGACGAAAGAGCCATAGACAATAGCCATATTAGGGCTTCAAGAAGCATAACTCCTGCCATGCAGACAAGCTCAGCACTGTTATATAAGAAGGATCAGGAGTTATTGCTCTTTAAAAGCCATTTATTTCGACCCATTCAAAATAGCCTGCAGATCGTTAGCAAAGATTGCAAGGAACTGAGGCAGGTGGGAGATATAGACTTACATCATTTGCGAGGAGAGCAGCGATCACACACGTCTCGTGCTCGCACAATGTAGAGATGATGCCGTTACAAAAAAGGCAGTCGGGCTCACACGATCACTATTAGCGGAATTAGTCTGGGATTAAGGACGTATAATAACTAGCAGATGCATCCGTTATGTAACGTAACTCTGAGTAAAAACAAGCTTTATAACTGCTGTTTAAGATGACGTACTAGAGGCTTCGATGTCTCCTTCATTTTCTAGGTCACCATGCATTAATAAAAGTATGTTTACACGTGAAGTGCAGTTTTTTGGGGATAAAGTACGCTGTAGCGGACAGTTCTTAGGGGCTGCCAGCCATCTTTGTGTGGAGGGTTGTCTTCGTGGGCTAGTGGTTACTGCGTGGTTCATCATTATCCTCTGGTTGGTCAGACCTGAGACTGGTTGAAAGGTTGTCTGAGACTGGTTGTAAGGTTGTCTGAGACTGGTTGTAAGATTGTCTGAGACTGTTTGTAAGGATGTCTGAACATGTCTCTCCATTTGACCCTATCCTCTGGTTGGTCAGTCCTGAGACTGGTTGTAAGGTTGTCTGAGACTGGTTGTAAGGTTGTCTGAGACTGGTTGTAAGATTGTCTGAGACTGGTTGTAAGGATGTCTGAGCATGTCTCTCCATTTGACCATATCCTCTGGTTGGTCAGTCCTGAGACTGGTTGTAAGGTTGTCTGCGCATGTCTCTCCATTTGACCCTATCCTCTGGTTGTTCAGTCATGAGACTGGTTGTAAGGTTGTCTGAGAGTGATTGTAAGGTTGTCTGAGCATGTCTCTCCATTTGAACCTATCCTCTGGTTGGTCAGTCATGAGACTGGTTGTAAGGTTGTCTGAGACTGGCTGTAAAGTTGTCTGAGCATGTCTCTCTAGTTCAACCAACCCTCTGGTCGATCAGCCCCAGGACTGGTTGTAAGGTTGTCTGAGCAAGTTTCTCTATCGTGCCCTATCCAACTCTTATCATCCAGGCATAGATTCGTACTGTAGTGTCTGTGCATGCCTCAGATGTAAAGATGAGACTTGGTCGCCTTCTTAGTCTTTTCCCTGGATCTCCCCCGCCATTGCCTTCTGTAAAAGACTTTCATGTCACTCAACCATTTCAATCATGGTTTTTTTTTTCATTTTCAATATATGAATCTTTGTGCGCCTACGTCAATGGGGCTCAGTGGTCTCGGGGTAAGGTGTCCGCCTCGGGTGCAGATGTAGCGGGTTTGAATCACGGTGGAGACCGGTATTTCTTTTCAAGTAGATCTTCTGGCAAACATTCCCCTGATCTCTGGGTAGTGAGACCGGACTCCCGTGACCAGTGTCGAGCACATTAAAAATCTATTGGCAGTTAGAAATCCAAAAGAGTATTCTAAACGCCGCTGCCATTACACAATTTAAAAAAATCAAGTTAAAAATCGACCCAAATGATTTGTACCTTCCCCCAGGCCAAGTAAACCGCAGGAACTGTAAAATACATACCATGGATAGCCGATAGCCTTCGGCTACCTCGCAACAGGTATTTGCATGCCTGTTTGAATACCAAGATTCTAAGTATATGTGCGCTTCCTCAGTGATGGCTTTGTCATTGGATCTTCTTTTTGTGCACTGCTTTATTCTAAAGCAGAACGTACATATCCAGGATTCAAGCCTCTCAGAGTGTCCTTGTCTGATCCCTATGCTGTACCAGCGAGCCTCTTCAACACCTGTATCCGCTTCAATGCTTTATTTGTAACATTTTAAACATATTTCTTGAGGCTGAGCAGTCGGTCGAGAGTGACTTCAAGATACGTAGACGCATCCTCTCTGGGCAATTTCTGTCATGTCTCGTCTGTAAAATTAAAATAAAAGCAAACGGTAAACTGAAATAAGATTTACAAATGACACTCACAAATATAACTGATTAAATAAAACCATTTGAAAAGATATCTTTCTACACATATTTGTTTTTGTATTTGTTTGAGGAAAATTGATTTGACTTGGCTTGGCTTCGTTCGTTCTCAATCTCCCACTACCAAACCATGAAAGGGCTTAAGAAGCAGAATGTAGTCCAGAGAACGGAATGCGTTGTGTCGTAGTTTACAGCTTGACTGCGATATTTGCACCTTTCGGACCAACACATCCGACTTCAGCAAGCATTTTTGAGTACCGGGTTAGCATTCCCTCTTCGATCCATTCACCTTAGCCAGTCTGTCCTGCTACAGCCTGTTATCCAGGATCACCGCGTGGAGGTGTAGAAGGGTCTTGGCAGCTCTGGTTCGCTGGCCCTGGCGCTAGCAGTCAACTATGGGTCGCTGGGCCTGACCCTAGCAGTCAGCTATGGGTCGCTGCGCTGGCCCTGATGCTAGCAGTCAGCTATGGGTCGCTGACCCTGACGCTGGCAGTCAGCTATGGGTCGCTGGCCCTGACGCTAGCAGTCAGCTATGGGTCGCTGGGCCTGACGCTAGCAGTCAGCTATGGGTCGCTGGCCCTGACGCTAGCAGTCAACTATGGGTCGCTGGATCTGACGCTAGCAGTCAGCTATAGGTTGCTGGCCCTGACTCTAGCAGTCAGCTATGGGCCGCTTGTCCTGACGCTAGCAGTCAGCTATGGGCCGCTTGCCATGACGCTAGCAGTCAGCTATGGGTCGCTGGTCCTGACGCTGGCAGTCAGCTATGGGTCGCTGGCCCTGACCCTAGCAGTCAGCTATTGGTCCCTGGAACTGAAGCTGGCAGTCAGCTATGGGTCGCTGGTCCTGACGCTGGCTGTCAGCTATGGGTCGCTGGCCCTGACGCTGGCCCTGACGCTGGCAGTCAGCTATGGGTCGCTGGTACTGACGCTAGCAGTCAGCTATGGGTTGCTGGCCCTGACGCTGGCAGTCAGCTATGGGTAGTTGGCCCTGACGCTGGCAGTCAGCTATGGGTCGCTGGCCCTGACGCTGGCAGTCAGCTATGGGTCGCTGGTCCTGACGCTGGCAGTCAGCTATGGGTCGCTGGCTTTGACGCTGGCAGTCAGCTATGGGTCGATGGCCCTGACGCTGGCAGTCAGCTATGGGTCGCTGGCCCTGACGCTAGCAGTCAGCTATGGGTCCCTGGCACTGACGATAGCAGTCAGCTATAGGTCGCTGGCACTGACGCTAGCAGTCAGCTATTGGTCGCTGGCCTTGACGCTGGCAGTCAGCTATGGGTCGCTGGCCCTGACGCTGGCAGTCAGCTATGGGTCGCTGGCCCTGACGCTGGCAGTCAGCTATGTGTCGCTGGTCCTGACGCTGGCAGTCACTTATGGGTCGCTGGACCTGACGCTAGCAGTCAGCTATGGGTGGCTTGCCATGACGCTAGCAGTCAGCTATGGGTCGCTGGTCCTGACGCTGGCAGTCAGCTATGGGTCGCTGGCCCTGACCCTAGCAGTCAGCTATTGGTCCCTGGCACTGAAGCTGGCAGTCAGCTATGGGTCGCTGGTCCTGACGCTGGCTGTCAGCTATGGGTCGCTGGCCCTGACGCTGGCCCTGACGCTGGCAGTCAGCTATGGGTCGCTGGTACTGACGCTAGCAGTCAGCTATGGGTTGCTGGCCCGGACGCTGGCAGTCAGCTATGGGTAGTTGGCCCTGACGCTGGCAGTCAGCTATGGGTCGCTGGCCCTGACGCTGGCAGTCAGCTATGGGTCGCTGGTCCTGACGCTGGCAGTCAGCTATGGGTCGCTGGCTTTGACGCTGGCAGTCAGCTATGGGTCGATGGCCCTGACGCTGGCAGTCAGCTATGGGTCGCTGGCCCTGACGCTAGCAGTCAGCTATGGGTCCCTGGCACTGACGATAGCAGTCAGCTATAGGTCGCTGGCACTGACGCTAGCAGTCAGCTATTGGTCGCTGGCCTTGACGCTGGCAGTCAGCTATGGGTCGCTGGCCCTGACGCTGGCAGTCAGCTATGGGTCGCTGGCCCTGACGCTGGCAGTCAGCTATGTGTCGCTGGTCCTGACGCTGGCAGTCACTTATGGGTCGCTGGCCCTGACGCTAGCAGTCAGCTGTGGGTCGCTGGCCCTGACGCTAACAGTCAGCTGTGGGTCGCTGGCCCTGACGCTAGCAGTCAGCTGTGGGTCGCTGGCCCTGACGCTAGCAGTCAGCTGTGGGTCGCTGGCCCTGACGCTAGTAGTCAGGTATGGGTCGCTGGCCCTGACTCTAACAGTCAGCTATGGGTCGCTGGCCCTGACGCTAGCAGTCAGCTATGGGTCTCTGGCACTGACGCTGGCAGTCAGCTATGGGTCGTTGGCCCTGACGCTGGCAGTCATCTATGCGTCGCTGGCTCTGACGCTGGCAGTCAGCTATGGGTCGCTGGCCTTGAAGCTGGCAGTCAGCTATGGGTCGCTGGCCTTGTCGCTGGCAGTCAGCTATGGGTCGCTGGCCCTGACGCTAGCAGTCAGCTATGGGTCGCTGGCCCTGACGCTAGCAGTCAGCTATGGGTCGCTGGCACTGACGCTAGCAGTCAGCTATGGGTTGCTGGCTCTGACGTTGGCAGTCAGCTATGGGTCGCTGGCCCTGACGCTGGCAGTCAGCTATGGGTCGCTGGCCCTGACGCTAGCAGTCAGCAGTGGGTCGCTAACCCTGACGCTAGCAGTCAGCTATGGGTCGCTTACCGCTACTCAGCATTTTGATCCCTTTTTTATATAACGGAAATACAGCGAAACGCAAAAGACTCGCATCCGAGCGGCGACGCTGAGACTCGACCATGTACATACCAAAAGCGTTTGAAATATATAGAAGGAGATAAGAACAGTATTTAGAAAGATAATAAGAAAACTAATTAGACCTCAGAATGTCAATACACAGGCTAATAGCGAGGATAATGAGAGAAGATAGCTAATAAGAGCACTCGTACTAATACCAGTAGGAGTGCTAATAAGAATACTAATAATTATAATTCTAATAAAAACAGTTATATGAATACTAGT
>JAVGWX010000024.1:13598871-13716371 GCA_036924085.1 Ariolimax columbianus | reverse complement strand
GGTGTTTGTGTGCTGTGTCGTTGAAGTTTCCCTAGCATAAATAGGGAAACATAAAGATATTAAATTTGTAGTGTACGTGTCCTTGACTGTTCGCTTTGTTGGTGTTAAAGATGTCTTGATTCTTCAATCAGCGGTCCTAGTGTACAATGATGCAGATCACGTGATTGATGATGGTCATTATCATGCAGCATGTCCTTCGCAGAACGTCTGTCTCATGTAAGACACTAGATCCCTGGCCAACCTTCCCACAGAACGTCTGTCTCATGTAAGACACTAGATCCCAGGCCAACCTTCCCACAGAACGTCTGTCTCATGTAAGACACTAGATCCCTGGCCAACCTTCCCACAGAACGTCTGTCTCATGTAAGACACTAGATCCCTGGCCAACCTTCCCACAGAACGTCTGTCTCATGTAAGACACTAGATCCCTGGCCAACCTTCCCACAGAACGTCTGTCTCATGTAAGACACTAGATCCCTGGCCAACCTTCCCACAGAACGTCTGTCTCATGTAAGACACTAGATCCCTGGCCAACCTTCCCACAGAACGTCTGTCTCATGTAAGACACTAGATCCCTGGCCAACCTTCCCACAGAACGTCTGTCTCATGTAAGACACTAGATCCCTGGCCAACCTTCCCACAGAACGTCTGTCTCATGTAAGACACTAAATCCCTGGCCAACCTTCCCACAGAACGTCTGTCTCATGTAAGACACTAGATCCCTGGCCAACTTTCCCACAGAACGTCTGTCTCATGTAAGACACTAGATCCCTGGCCAACCTTCCCACAGAACGTCTGTCTCATGTAAGACACTAGATCCCTGGCCAACCTTCCCACAGAACGTCTGTCTCATGTAAGACACTAGATCCCTGGCCAACCTTCCCACAGAACGTCTGTCTCATGTAAGACACTAGATCCCTGGCCAACTTTCCCACAGAACGTCTGTCTCATGTAAGACACTAGATCCCTGGCCAACCTTCCCACAGAACGTCTGTCTCATGTAAGACACTAGATCCCTGGCCAACCTTCCCACAGAACGTCTGTCTCATGTAAGACACTAGATCCCTGGCCAACCTTCCCACATAACGTCTGTCTCATGTAAGACACTAGATCCTTAGCCAACCTTCCCACAGAACGTCTGTCTCATGCAAGACACTAGATCCCTGGCCAACCTTCCCACTAAACATTTGTCTCGTGTAAGACACTAGATCCCTGGCCAACCTTTCCACAGAACGTCGCTCTCATGTAAGACACTAGATCCCTGGCCAACCTCCCCACATAACGTCTGTCTCATGTAAGACACTAGATCCCTGGCCAACCTTCCCACAGAACGTCGCTCTCATGTAAGACACTAGATCCCTGGCCAACCTTCCCACAGAACGTCGCTCTCATGTAAGACACTAGATCCCTGGCCAACCTTCTCACAGAACGTCGCTCTCATGTAAGACACTAGATCCCTGGCCAACCTTCCCACATAACGTCGCTCTCATGTAAGACACTAGATCCCTGGCCAACCTTCCCACAGAACGTCGCTCTCATGTAAGACCCTAGATCCCTGGCCAACCTTCCCACATAACGTCGCTCTCATGTAAGACACTAGATCCCTGGCCAACCTTCCCACAGAACGTCGCTCTCATGTAAGACACTAGATCCCTGGCCAACCTTCCCACAGAACGTGTCTCATGTAAGACACTAGATCCCTGGCCAACCTTCCCACAGAACGTCTGTCTCATGTAAGACACTAGATCCCTGGCCAACCTTCTCACAGAACGTGTCTCATGTAAGACACTAGATCCCTGGCCAACCTTCCCACAGAACGTCGCTCTCATGTAAGACACTAGATCCCTGGCCAACCTTCTCACAGAACGTCGCTCTCATGTAAGACACTAGATCCCTAGCCAACCTTCCCACAGAACGTCGCTCTCATGTAAGACCCTAGATCTCTGGCCAACCTTCCCACAGAACGTCGCTCTCATGTAAGACCCTAGATCCCTGGCCAACCTTCCCACAGAACGTCGCTCTCATGTAAGTTACTAGATCCCTGGCCAACCTTCCCACAGAACGTCGCTCTCATGTAAGTTACTAGATCCCTGGCCAACCTTCCCACAGAACGTCTGTCTCATGTAAAACACTAGATCCCTTGCCAACCTTGACACAGAACATCTGTCTCATGTAAGACCCTAGATCCCTGGCCAACCTTCCCACAGAACGTCAGTCTCATGACAGCCGATCTGTAAGACACTCGATCCCTGGCCAGCTCTCCAGCCTCTGCCATTGTGTACCTCACAGACTCTGCAGTGTCCCTTGTCAATAATGTCCCCAGTCTGTCTCTGCCAGCTGCCATACCCTCCAGTACCGTTCTGTCCAGGCCATTGTGACGTTTGATGTGACCAAAGTATGTTAATTTGATGTTGGTTACTAACCATTCTTGTTATATACCCAGCTTCTGTGGGGTTGCTGCATTTCTTTTCTGTTTCGCTATCCAGAAATTTGGAGGACTCCTTTGTATTATTTTGGCTCGAGAGATTCGATCTTAATCCGTAAGCCTCGTCTTGTTGACAATGTCTTGCGTCTTGTGCGTGGAGGCCAGGAACTCGGGATCTTAGTTTTTGTAATTACGTTATTGCCCTGCCAAACGTTTAACTTAACTTAACTTAACTTAACTTAACTTAACTTAACTTAACTTAACTTAACTTAACTGAACTGAACTGAACTGAACTGAACTGAACTGAACTGAACTGAACTGAACTGAACTGAACTGAACTGAACTGAACTGAACTGAACTGAACTGAACTGAACTGAACTGAACTGAACTGAACTGAACTGGAACTGGAACTGGAACTGGAACTGGAACTGGACAAAACTTAACTGGACAAAACTTAACTGAACAAAACTTAAAACTTAACTTAAAACTTAAAACTTAACTTAAAACTTAAAACTTAACTTAAAACTTAAAACTTAACTTAAAACTTAAAACTTAACTTAAAACTTAAAACTTAACTTAAAACTTAAAACTTAACTTAAAACTTAAAACTTAACTTAAAACTTAAAACTTAACTTAAAACTTAACTTAAAACTTAAAACTTAACTTAAAACTTAAAACTTAACTTAAAACTTAAAACTTAACTTAAAACTTAAAACTTAACTTAACACTTAAAACTTAACTTAAAACTTAACTTAAAACTTAAAACTTAACTTAAAACTTAAAACTTAACTTAAAACTTAAAACTTAACTTAAAACTTAAAACTTAACTTAAAACTTAAAACTTAACTTAAAACTTAAAACTTAACTTAAAACTTAACTTAAAACTTAAAACTTACGTTAAAACTTAAAACTTAACTTAAAACTTAAAACTTAACTTAAAACTTAACTTAAAACTTAAAACTTAACTTAAAACTTAAAACTTAACTTAAAACTTAAAACTTAACTTAAAACTTAAAACTTAACTTCCAACTTAAAACTTAACTTAAAACTTAAAACTTAACTTAAAACTTAACTTAAAACTTAACTTAAAACTTAACTTAAAACTTAACTTAAAACTTAACTTAACACTTAACTTAAAACTTAAAACTTAACTTAAAACTTAAAACTTAACTTAAAACTTAAAACTTAAAACTTAACTTAAAACTTAAAACTTAACTTAAAACTTAAAACTTAACTTAAAACTTAACTTAAAACTTAAAACTTAACTTAAAACTTAAAACTTAACTTAAAACTTAAAACTTAACTTAAAACTTAAGACTTAACTTAAAACTTAAAACTTAACTTAAAACTTAAAACTTAACTTAAAACTTAACTTAAAACTTAAAACTTAACTTAAAACTTAAAACTTAACTTAAAACTTAACTTAAAACTTAACTTAAAACTTAACTTAAAACTTAAAACTTAACTTAAAACTTAAAACTTAACTTAAAACTTAAAACTTAACTTAAAACTTAAAACTTAACTTAAAACTTAAAACTTAACTTAAAACTTAAAACTTAACTTAAAACTTAAAACTTAACTTAAAACTTAACTTAAAACTTAAAACTTAACTTAAAACTTAAAACTTAACTTAAAACTTAAAACTTAACTTAAAACTTAAAACTTAACTTAACACTTAAAACTTAACTTAAAACTTAAAACTTAACTTAAAACTTAAAACTTAACTTAAAACTTAAAACTTAACTTAAAACTTAAAACTTAACTTAAAACTTAAAACTTAACTTAAAACTTAAAACTTAACTTAAAACTTAACTTAAAACTTAAAACTTACCTTAAAACTTAAAACTTAACTTAAAACTTAAAACTTAACTTAAAACTTAACTTAAAACTTAAAACTTAACTTAAAACTTAAAACTTAACTTAAAACTTAAAACTTAACTTAAAACTTAAAACTTAACTTCCAACTTAAAACTTAACTTAAAACTTAAAACTTAACTTAAAACTTAACTTAAAACTTAACTTAAAACTTAACTTAAAACTTAACTTAAAACTTAACTTAACACTTAACTTAAAACTTAAAACTTAACTTAAAACTTAAAACTTAACTTAAAACTTAAAACTTAAAACTTAACTTAAAACTTAAAACTTAACTTAAAACTTAAAACTTAACTTAAAACTTAACTTAAAACTTAAAACTTAACTTAAAACTTAAAACTTAACTTAAAACTTAAAACTTAACTTAAAACTTAAGACTTAACTTAAAACTTAAAACTTAACTTAAAACTTAAAACTTAACTTAAAACTTAACTTAAAACTTAAAACTTAACTTAAAACTTAAAACTTAACTTAAAACTTAAAACTTTACTTAAAACTTAAAACTTAACTTAAAACTTAAAACTTAACTTAAAACTTAAAACTTAACTTCCAACTTAAAACTTAACTTAAAACTTAAAACTTAACTTAAAACTTAACTTAAAACTTAACTTAAAACTTAACTTAAAACTTAACTTAAAACTTAACTTAACACTTAACTTAAAACTTAAAACTTAACTTAAAACTTAAAACTTAACTTAAAACTTAAAACTTAAAACTTAACTTAAAACTTAAAACTTAACTTAAAACTTAAAACTTAACTTAAAACTTAACTTAAAACTTAAAACTTAACTTAAAACTTAAAACTTAACTTAAAACTTAAAACTTAACTTAAAACTTAAGACTTAACTTAAAACTTAAAACTTAACTTAAAACTTAAAACTTAACTTAAAACTTAACTTAAAACTTAAAACTTAACTTAAAACTTAAAACTTAACTTAAAACTTAAAACTTTACTTAAAACTTAAAACTTAACTTAAAACTTAAAACTTAACTTAAAACTTAAAACTTAACTTAAAACTTAAAACTTAACTTAACTTCTTTATACTGGTTTAGAAGATTTCAAAGTCTGTACACAACCAGTTTAATCTACATTACCTTGCTCTAAAAGCTATGCGCATCCAATCTATTCTTAAATGCATTAACTGTCCCTGCCTTCACTACCTCCTCTGACAATGCATTCCAAGCATACACCACTCTCTGACTAAAAAAATATTTCCTAATATCTAATCTGGACCTTTCTTTAGTTAATTTGTAGCTATGCCCTCTTGTTCTTGTGGGCGGCTGTATTTTGAAAAACAAAACCTTGTTATAGTCTAACTTATCCATTCCTCTAATCATCTTATAAACCTGTACCAAGTCACCACGAATTCTTCTATTTTCGACACTATAGGCTGGTGTTTCTGAGTCTTTCCTCATAACTGTAATTCTGAAATCCCACGAAGCTGCAGACCTATCCAGATGGAGATGTATCCTGAATGGTCAGCTCACGCTTGGTGAAGCGAAGCTCTTGGAACACACGGAAGGGAATAGACAACACACAGAAGCGAAGAGACAACACAAAGATGTGAAGAGACAACACAAAGAAGTGAAGAGACAACACAAAGAAGTGAAGAGACAACACAAAGAAGTGAAGAGACAACACAAAGAAGTGAAGAGACAACACAAAGAAGTGAAGAGACAACACAAAGAAGTGAAGAGACAACACAAAGAAGTGAAGAGACAACACAAAGAAGTGAAGAGACAACACAAAGAAGTGAAGAGACAACACAAAGAAGTGAAGAGACAACACAAAGAAGTGAAGAGACAACACAAAGAAGTGAAGAGACAACACAAAGAAGTGAAGAGACAACACAAAGAAGTGAAGAGACAACACAAAGAAGTGAAGAGACAACACAAAGAAGTGAAGAGACAACACAAAGAAGTGAAGAGACAACACAAAGAAGTGAAGAGACAACACAAAGAAGTGAAGAGACAACACAAAGAAGTGAAGAGACAACACAAAGAAGTGAAGAGACAACACAAAGAAGTGAAGAGACAACACAAAGAAGTGAAGAGACAACACAAAGAAGTGAAGAGACAACACAAAGATGTGAAGAGACAACACAAAGATGTGAAGAGACAACACAAAGAAGTGAAGAGACAACACAAAGAAGTGAAGAGACAACACAAAGATGTGAAGAGACAACACAAAGAAGTGAAGAGACAACGCCGCAAAGGAGAGAAAAAGGAATACAAGTTAATTATATATTTGTTTTGTTCATCGCTCCAAGTCAAATCATTCTATAGTCAGTCATGACTGAAAGGGGCTACTATAGTCAGTCATGACTGAAAGGGGGTACTATAGTCAGTCATGACTGAAAGGGGCTACTATAGTCAGTCATGACTGAAAGGGGCTACTATAGTCAGTCATGACTGAAAGGGGCTACTATAGTCAGTCATGACTGAAAGGGGGTACTATAGTCAGTCATGACTGAAAGGGGCTACTATAGTCAGTCATGACTGAAAGGGGCTACTATAGTCAGTCATGACTGAAATGGGCTACTATAGTCAGTCATGACTGAAAGGGGCTACTATAGTCAGTCATGACTGAAAGGGGCTACTATAGTCAGTCATGACTGAAAGGGGCTACTATAGTCAGTCATGACTGAAAGGGGCTACTATAGTCAGTCATGACTGAAAGGGGGTACTATAGTCAGTCATGACTGAAAGGGGCTACTATAGTCAGTCATGACTGAAAGGGGCTACTATAGTCAGTCATGACTGAAAGGGGCTACTATAGTCAGTCATGACTGAAAGGGGGTACTATAGTCAGTCATGACTGAAAGGGGCTACTATAGTCAGTCATGACTGAAAGGGGCTACTATAGTCAGTCATGACTGAAATGGGCTACTATAGTCAGTCATGACTGAAAGGGGCTACTATAGTCAGTCATGACTGAAAGGGGCTACTATAGTCAGTCATGACTGAAATGGGCTACTATAGTCAGTCATGACTGAAAGGGGGTACTATAATCAGTCATGACTGAAAAAGGCCACTAAATTTGTGACTGAAAGTGCTACTATAGCCATCCATGACAGAAATGGGCTACTATGTTCAGCCATGACTGAAAGGGCTACTATAGTCAGCCATGACTGAAAGGGGCTACTATAGTCAGCCATGAATGAAAGGGGTTACTATAGTCAGTCATTACTAAAAGGGGCTACTATAACTCAGTCATGACAGAAAGGGGCTACTACAGTCAGTCATTACTGAAAGGGCTACTATAGTCAGCCATTACTGAAATGGGCTACTATAGTCAGCCATGACTGAAAGGGGCTATTATACTCAGTTATTACTGAAAGGGACTACTATAGTCTGTCATTACTAAAATGGGCTACTATACTCAGTCATGACTGAAAGGGGCTACTACAGTCAGTCATGATTGAAAGGGGCTACCATACCTTACCCTAGTCCATGATTTTGAAAACCCCCTACAATAGCCACTGTGAACAGTTTAGAGAGAATGTATCGCCCTGTCGGACGCACGCTAGGTAATGGGTCTATAGACAAGGGTTGATATCCGTTGTGCACCCGCTGTTTATCTCCCCTATCAGTTGAGCATTATTTTCGGCAACTTCCTTATTACTCAAGGCATTCAGCACCGCAGTTATTTCGATGCTATCGAAGGCCTTCTCTTGGTCCACGAACACAAGGCATAAAGGCATCCGTACTTCATGCGCCCTCTCCATTAATTGGTTGATTGTTTTGAGGGCGTGTCACTGTCTTGTCTCATCCAGTGGCCTCTCTAGTCTGGTGACGATAACTCTGGTGGAGATTTTATAAATGGCTGAGAACAGACAGATCGGGTGGAAGTTTCTCCGGTTTTCATTGTCCCCTTTTTTTTAGATTAGGATGGTTTTAGACGTTTGCCTTTGGTCGGGGATTAGGCATTTGTGGAGACAGATGTTTGACAAAGTAGTTAAATGTCATGATCACTTCATTTGTGATTCCCTCTCGTCCCAGGGTCTTACCATGTTTTAGTTGCCTGAATGCAAGTATCATCTCCTATGACTTGATCTTTGGTACCGGCACAGATTCGATGCTGTGTGGTCATTTGGTAACTACCACATTTGATGCAAAGAGGTCGTTATAGTAGGTCTGACATTCGATGTTGTGTGGTCATTTGGTAACTACCACATTTGATGCAAAGAGGTCGTTATAGTAGGTCTGACATTCTGTCTCTAAAAATCTAACCTTCCATTGCATCTTTGAATGCTTGAAAGACGTGGTAATTACTTGAGGCGAGGTCGGGTGAGACTGTGGATGTGGAATACGCGCAAAGTGCAGGTCATCAATGGTTGTGTTCTGTTCTTTTATGTTTCTATGAACCGACTTCATTGCACTCCAGAAATACCCATATGTGCTCGTGAAGGGTGGCGATACTGATGCTTCCTGTAGATAGTTGGCTATACATACTGCTGCTTCGCTCTCACGTGACCTGCAGTCCGCTCGAACCTCGTTCGATTTCAAAGATCTGCAATCTGTGAATTGCTTATTCATTTTTGTTTTGCGGTGTCGTCATCTAACAGGCGGTCACTGACATACTTCAAAATGTCACTCCTGCCCATATATAGTGTACTCGCAGTTGGTTTCTTTGAAGCCAGGATTCCAGTTCGTTCGTTGTACTGAATCCTAGAATGACCAGGGTAGCAGATCGACATAAGTCCCTCCAAATTTGAAATCTCTGCAACTGCCAGCCACTCATGCCTTGGATAGCTCTTCTGTACCTTCCGTAGTAAGGATTTGAAGTCCTTACACGATTGCTGCCCCTGTTACGGCCATCCCCGAGTTGCGCCCCCTGCTTACTTCTCCATTCTGGTGCTGGGGGTTGCTGTTCTGTACGAACCTCTCTGTTCAGCGAAGACCTGCCCTCTCCCTCTAGCTGATGTGCCCTAAACAAATTTTTCACCCAGCAGCAGAATCCATCAGGGTTAGCCACGACATCTCTGGTCTGAGTGTTACCATTTAACGTCTGGTTAAGCTGCGTATTTATGCATGTGTGTTCCACATGTATATGTCTATATGTGTGTGCGTTTCATATATGTATGCCTATATGTGTTTGTGTGTTTCATATATGTATGCCTTTATGGGTGTGTGTGTGTGTCCCATATATGTATGTCTGTATGGGTGTGTGTGTGTTCCATATAAGTATATCTATATGGGTGTGTGTGTTCCATATATGTATGCATATATGGGTGTGGGTGTGTGTTCCATATATGTATGTCTATATGGGTGTGTGTGTTCCATATATGTATGTCTATATGTGTGTGTGTGTTCCATATAAGTATATCTATATGGGTGTGTGTGTGTTCCATATATGTATGTCTATATGGGCGTGTGTGTGTTCCAAATATGTATGCCTATATGGGTGTGTGTGTTTCATATATGGATGTCTATATGTGTGTGTTTGTCAAATATGTATGCCTATATGGGTGTGTGTGTTCCATATATGTATGCCTATATGTGAGTATGTGTGTGTGTTTCATATATGTTTGTCTATATGGGTGTGTGTGTGTTCCATATATGTATACCTATATGGGTGTGTGTGTGTGTTCCATATATGTATGTCTATATGTGTGTGTGTTTCATATATGTATGCCTATATGGGTGTGTGTGTTCCATATATGTATGCCTTTATGTGAGTGTGTGTGTGTTTCATATATGAATGCCTTTATGGGTGTGTGTGTGTTCCATATATGTATACCTATATGGGTGTGTGTGTTCCATATATGTATGTCTATATGTGTGTGTGTTTTATATATGTATGCCCATATGGGTGTGTGTGTTCCATATATGTATGTCTATATGTGTGTGTGTTTCATATATGTATGCCTATATGGGTGTGTGTGTTCCATATATGTATGCCTATATGTGAGTGTGTGTGTTTCATATATGAATGCCTATATAGGTGTGTGTGTGTGTGTTCCATATATGTATGCCTATATGTGTGTGTATGTGTGTTTATATATGTATGCCTATGTGTGTGTGTGCGTTTCGAATGTGTATGTCTATATGTGTTTTATCTCTATATATTTATATTTGTATGTGTTGTGTCTCCATATATGTATGTTAATATATGTGTGTTTCTCCACCTATTTATATCTATATGTGTGGTTCTCCACATATTTATATCTATATGTGTGTGCTTCTCCCCATACGTGTGTGGGAATGTGTGTGAGTCTCTCCATTCGTGTGTACGAATGTGTGTGAGTCTCTCCATTCGTGTGTAGGAATATGTGTGTGTGTCTCTCCATTCGTGCGTGAGTCTCTCCATTCCTGTGTGAGTCTCTCCATTCGTGTGTGAGTCTCTCCATTCGTGTGTGGGAATGTGTGTGAGTCTCTCCATTCGTGCGTGAGTCTCTCCATTCGTGTGTAGGAATGTGTGTGAGTCTCTCCATTCGTGTGTAGGAATATGTGTGTGAGTCTCTCCATTCGTGCGTGAGTCTCTCCATTCCTGTGTGAGTCTCTCCATTCGTGTGTGAGTCTCTCCATTCGTGTGTGGGAATGTGTGTGAGTCTCTCCATTCGTGCGTGAGTCTCTCCATTCGTGTGTAGGAATGTGTGTGAGTTTCTCCATTCGTGTGTAGGAATGTGTGTGAGTCTCTCCATTCGTGTGAGTCTCTCCATTCGTACGTGCGTCTCTCCATTCGTGTGTAGTAATGTGTGTGAGTCTCTCCATTCGTGCGTGAGTCTCTCCATTCGTGTGTGGGAATGTGTGTGAGTCTCTCCATTCATGTGTGTGAATGTGTGTGTCTCCTCATTCGTGTGTGAGTCTCTCCATTCGTGTGTGGGAATGTGTGTGAGTCTCTCCATTCGTGTGTGAGTCTCTCCATTCGTATGTGAGAATGTGTGTGAGTCTCTCCATTCGTGTGTGACTCTCTCCATTCGTGTGTGAGTCTCTCCATTCGTGTGTGGGAATGTGTGTGAGTCTCTCCATTCGTGTGTGGGAATGTGTGTGAGTCTTTCCTTTCGTGTGTGTCTCTCCTTTCGTGTGTGAGTCTCTCCATTCGTGTGTGGGAATGTGTGTGAGTCTCTCTCTATTTGTGTGTGGAAATGTGTGTGAGTCTCTCCATTCGTGTTGTGGAATGTGTGTGAGTGTCCCCATTCGTGTGTGAGTCTCTCCATTCGTGTGTGGGAATGTGTGTGAGTCTCTCCATTCCTGTGTGAGTCTCTCCATTCGTGTGTGGGAATGTGTGTGAGTCTCTCCATTCGTGAGTGGGAATGTTTGCGAGTTGCTCCATTCGTGTGTGAGTCTCTCCATTCGTGTGTAGGAATGTGTGTGAGTCTCTCCATTCGTGTGTGGGTCTCTCCATTCGTGTGTAGGAATGTGTGTGAGTCTCTCCATTCGTGTGTAGGAATGTGTGTGAGTCTCCCCATTCGTGTGTGAGTCTCTCCATTCGTGTGTGAGTCTCTCCATTTGTGTGTGAGTCTCTCCATTCGTGTGTAGGAATGTGTGTGAGTCTCTCCATTCGTGTGTAGGAATGTGTGTGAGTCTCTCCATTCGTGTGTGCGTCTCTCCGTTCGTGTGTAGGAATGTGTGTGAGTCTCTCCATTCGTGTGTAGGAATGTGTGTGAGTCTCTCCATTCGTGTGTGAGTCTCTCCATTCGTGTTTGGGAATGTGTGTGGGTCCCTCCATTCGTGTGTGGGAATGTGTGTGAGTCCCTCCATTCGTGTGTGGGAATGTGTGTAAGTCCCTCCATTTGTGTGTGGGAATGTGTGTGAGTCCCTCCATTCGTGTGTGGGAATGTGTGTGAGTCTCTCCATTCGTGTGTAGGAATGTGTGTGAGTTTCTCCATTCGTGTGTAGGAATGTGTGTGAGTTTCTCCATTCGTGTGTAGGAATGTGTGTGAGTCTCTCCATTCGTGTGTGTCTCTCCATTCGTGCGTGCGTCTCTCCATTCGTGTGTAGTAATGTGTGTGAGTCTCTCCATTCGTGCGTGAGTCTCTCCATTCGTGTGTGGGAATGTGTGTAAGTCACTCCATTTATGTGTGTGAATGTGTGTGTCTCCTCATTCGTGTGTGAGTCTTTCCATTCGTGTGTGGGAATGTGTGTGAGTCTCTCCATTCGTGTGTGAGTCTCTCCATTCGTGTGTGGGAATGTGTGTGAGTCTCTCTATTCGTGTGTGACTCTCTCCATTCGTGTGTGAGTCTCTCCATTCGTGTGTGGGAATGTGTGTGAGTCTCTCCATTCGTGTGTGGGAATGTGTGTGAGTCTTTCCTTTCGTGTGTGTCTCTCCATTCGTGTGTGAGTCTCTCCATTCGTGTGTGGGAATGTGTGTGAGTCTCTCTCTATTCGTGCGTGGAAATGTGTGTGAGTCTCTCCATTCGTGTTGTGGAATGTGTGTGAGTGTCCCCATTCGTGTGTGAGTCTCTCCATTCGTGTGTGGGAATGTGTGTGAGTCTCTCCATTCTTGTGTGAGTCTCTCCATTCGTGGGTGGGAATGTGTGTGAGTCTCTCCATTCGTGAGTGGGAATGTTTGCTAGTCGCTCCATTCGTGTGTGAGTCTCTCCATTCGTGTGTAGGAATGTGTGTGAGTCTCTCCATTCGTGTGTGGGTCTCTCCATTCGTGTGTAGGAATGTGTGTGAGTCTCTCCATTCGTGTGTGAGTCTCTCCATTCGTGTGTAGGAATGTGTGTGAGTCTCTACATTCGTGTGTAGGAATGTGTGTGAGTCTCCCCATTCGTGTGTGAGTCTCTCCATTCGTGTGTGAGTCTCTCCATTCGTGTGTGAGTCTCTCCATTCGTGTCTAGGAATGTGTGTGAGTCTCTCCATTCGTGTGTAGGAATGTGTGTGAGTCTCTCCATTCGTGTGTGAGTCTCTCCGTTCGTGTGTAGGAATGTGTGTGAGTCTCTCCATTCGTGTGTAGGAATGTGTGTGAGTCTCTCCATTCGTGTGTGAGTCTCTCCATTCGTGTTTGGGAATGTGTGTGGGTCCCTCCCTTCGTGTGTGGGAATGTGTGTGAGTCCCTCCATTCGTGTGTGGGAATGTGTGTGAGTCTCCCCATTCGTGTGTGAGTCTCTCCATTCGTGTGTAGGAATGTGTGTGAGTCTCTCCATTCGTGTGTGAGTCTCTCCATTCGTGTTTGGGAATGTGTGGGTCCCTCCATTCGTGTGTGGGAATGTGTGTGAGTCTCTCCATTCGTGTGTGAGTCTCTTCATTCGTGTGTCGGAATGTGTGTAAGTCTCTCCATTCGTGTTTGGGTCTCTCCATTCGTGTGTAGGAATGTGTGTGAGTCTCTCCATTCGTGTGTAGGAATGTGTGTGAGTCTCCCCATTCATGTTTGAGTCTCTCCATTCGTGTGAGTCTCTCCATTCGTGTTTCTGTCCATTCGTGTGTAGGAATGTGTGTGAGTCTCTCCATTCGTGTGTAGGAATGTGTGTGAGTCTCTCCATTCGTGTGTGAGTCTCTCCGTTCATGTGTAGGAATGTGTGTGAGTCTCTCCATTCGTGTGTAGGAATGTGTGTGGGTCCCTCCATTCGTGTGTGGGAATGTGTGTGAGTCCCTCCATTCGTGTGTGGGAATGTGTGTGAGTCTCCCCATTCGTGTGTGGGAATGTGTGCGAGTCCCTCCATTCGTTTGTGGGAATGTGTGTGAGTCCCTCCATTCGTATGTGGGAATGTGTGTGAGTCCCTCCATTCGTGTGTGGGAATGTGTGTGAGTCCCTCCATTCGTGTGTGGGAATGTGTGTGAGTCTCCCCATTCGTGTGTGAGTCTCTCCATTCGTGTGCAGGAATATGTGTGAGTCTCTCCATTCGTGTGTGTGTCTCTCCATTCGTGTGTGGGAATGTGTGTGTATATCTCCATTCGTGTATACCAACACACACTAGCGATCGGTGCCTATTTGTTCACTGACGTCCAAATCCCCCCTCCCCCCCCCCCCCCCCCAAAAAAAAAAACAACAACCCTAACCCACCATCATATTGTTCTTATTAAGCCACATCTGAATTTGAAACCTTTATAAGCACTAACAATTGTTAACTATGTAACGAATACTTTAACTGGAAGCTCATTTGTTGGCGAACCCAGATAGACTTTTGCAGAATCTGTTCCTGCAATATGGACAGGCCAGGACTCAGTCCACACTCGCCCGTCATTTTCACTGGTTGCGAAGACAGCGAAGGATTTACCCCAGCCCGCACTGAAATTCATGACGCCTTAACTACGCCGGACTCACGTGAGAGAGCACTGTCCTGTTGCTTTGTCATTTAGACGTATATTAAATTATTTGAAATTTATACAAAAGAGCGGCAAATATGGCGCCGTACTGGCTGCTGGTATACATTGCTCTGGTGTGTTAGTTCATTATGGATGACGTCAGACCACGGATTTGCCGGCAATTCACAATAGTCGACGACTTACACTTGTGTTCACGGAAACGTGTTGTTGTTTCCCATTTTTACTAGTAAATTCGTTCCTTCTTTTTGTTTGTTTTCTTCCGTCCAATTATCCTGGACTGAACATCGGCTATATAAATTAGCACTACGCTTAAACCTGTGACGAATTTCACGGTCTAGCTCACACGGCTGAACGAGAGTGACGCCATTGGCCCAAGCTGCAGACAGTGTGGGTTTTGGTGTGACTGAAATGTAGACACCATTATAATGGATTAGAGGACCGCCCGTGAGAGATGCCCTTGTGACCTCCAGCGCTTATGGAAAAGTCACGACATATAACGACAGATGTCATCCGCCTGCGCAACCTTGTGGGATAACTGTTAAACAAATAAAGGCTTCGTGAGTAAACCCTGAGGAAAAAACTGCATCCTGTACTATCTCCAATAGTCTCGGTAAATATCATGCCACTGACTAAAGGTAGCTCAGGACCAGAGAGTGAGGTGGACAAAAGGCGCAGTTCTTTCCTCACTTTAAACCAAATCACCGCGAAAGTCACCCATTTAGGCGGACACAGCAAGAGAAAAGACTGTCCACGCAACTGAACAAAGAGAATGGTCTTCATCAGTTGTGACGGATGAACATTATTATTCGGTTTGAACTGCGTGTTCGCGAATTTTAAACAAGGTGCATTCAGCTCTCTGAGCTTACCAAAGACCATTCAATTAAAAGGGAGGGGTCACCCAGTGACTAAATTGGATATTGAACAAAAACCTTCTGCATGAAAGAGTCGTGGCTAATTTACACGCAAATTTGATGTTTGTTTATGAATGGCAGGATTTCCTGTTTGTGTGGCTGGGATAAGAGAAACGCTCTGTTCTGTTTTGTTTGTTTTTATGTTAGAAGGTGAGGACGGTAGGGCAAAGGAAAGAGTGGGACCTTGGTGTTGTTGTTGGTGTTGTTGGTGTTGTTGGTGTTGTTGTTGGTGTTGTTTTTGGTGTTGTTGTTGTTGTTTTTGGTCTTGTTGGTGTTGTTGTTTTTGGTGTTGTTGTTGTTGTTTTTGGTGTTGTTGGTGTTGTTGTTTTTGGTGTTGTTGTTTTTGTTGTTGGTGTTGTTGCTGCTGTTGGTGTTGTTGTTGTTGGTGTAGGTGTTGCTGTTGGTGTTGTTGCTGTTGTTGTTGCTGCTGTTGGTGTTGCTGTTGGTGTTGCTGTTGGTATTGTTGTTGTTGTTGTTGTTGCTGTTGGTGTTGTTGTTGTTGCTGTTGCTGTTTTTGTTGTTGCTGTTGTTATTGTTGTTGTTGTTGCTGTTTTTATTGCTGTTGTTATTGTTGTTGTTGTTTTTGTTATTGCTGTTGTTGTTGTTGTTATTGTTGCTGCTGCTACCAACAATGAGTACGGTTAGTCTTTTGTGCGCTCTGACAAGGAGGTTAAGGGGCGGGTTCCTGCAGCTTTTCACACGTCCCGAGCGGTGCTGATGAAAGTGGAACAGGCTGCTCCAGGCAGTTGTGTAACGCTTTGCTTCATCTACGAGTCCGTCATTACTACGGGGATCACTTCTACCCCCCACCTCGTTAGGCAGACTGCCAAGAAGAACAGTCCGTTTTCAGGGAGGTCTACGTGGGAGTCCAGGTAGGAGTCTTGGTGAGTATATTTTGCCTGACCCTGACTGACATGTCTGATCAGTATATTTTGCTTGACCCTGACTAACATGTCTGATCAGTATATTTTGCCTGACCCTGACTGACATGTCTGATCAGTATATTTTGCCTGACCCTGACTAACATGTCGGATCAGTATATTTTGCCTGACCCTGACTAACATGTCTGATCAGTATATTTTGCCTGAGCCTGACTGACATGTCTGATCAGTATATTTTGCCTGACCCTGACTAACATGTCGGATCAGTATATTTTGCCTGACCCTGACTAACATGTCGGATCAGTATATTTTGCCTGACCCTGACTGACATGTCTGATCAGTATATTTTGCCTGACCCTGACTAACATGTCGGATCAGTATATTTTGCCTGACCCTGACTAACATGTCTGATCAGTATATTTTGCCTGACCAGACGTTAGTCTTCCTCCCTAGTGGGTGATCTAAAACAGCTTCAGAAGAAATTAAATAACATTAAAAATCTACAAAAACATTAAAAATCTACAAAACATTACAAATCTACAAAAACATTAAAAATCTACAAAAACATTATAAATCTACAAAAACATTAAAAATCTACAAAAACATATTTAAAATCTACAAATAACATGAAGAAAATACTGTCAGTTTTGAACTTCCAGGAAAATGTAACATCGCAGAGAGTTTGAGTAGGGCTTACGAAGAATCGGTTTTGGCTCTCAATGATTTAGTGACAAACCATGGGGATAATCTGTCCAGAATAATTGATGTATTGTAATTATATGGAGCATGCAAGCTGCCACAACGAGGTCATGTGATGAATCAACTACTGCAGGTAACAAAGGCCTATTTTTTTAGAAGCAATAGAATATAGCAGCAGCAAATTCTATCCATTCTTACGTAGCTACTTTCAAAATGCAAATGTTTTCAAAAGCGTTTCTAAAACCATATAAAACGAGCTTTTGAGCTGTTGTTGTTGTTGTTGTTGTTATTGTTGCTATTGTTGTTGTTGTTATTGCTATTACTGTTGTTGTTGTTGTTGTTGCTGTCGTTGTTATTGATGTTGCTATTGATGTTGTTGCTGTTGTTGCATTTAATATTGCTGTTGTTATTGCTATTGCTGTTGTTGTTGTTGTTGTTGATGTTATTGTTATTGCTATTGCTGTTGTTGTAGTTATTATTGCTGTTACTATTGCTGTTGCTGTTGTTGTTGTTATTGTTGTTATTGCTATTGTTGTTGTTATTGTTGTTGTTGATATTGCTGTTGTTGTTGTTGTTGATGTTATTATTGTTGTTGCTGCTGTTGTTGTTCTTGCTATAGCTGTTTTTATTGTTGTTGCTGTAGCTATTGCTGCTGTTGCTATTGCTGTTGTTGCTGTTGTTGCATTTGACGTTGTTGTTATTGATGTTGTTGTTATTGCTGTTGTTGTTGTTATTGTTGCTGCTGCTGCCAACAATGAGTACGGTTAGTCTTTTGTGTGCCCTGACAAGGAGGTTAAGTGGCGGGTTCCTGCAGCTTTTCACACATCCCAAGCGTGCTGATGAAGGTGGACCAGGCTGCTCCAGGCGGTTGTTTTATGCTTTGCTTCATCTACGAGTCCGTCATTACTACGAGGATCACTTCTATCCCCCACCTCGTTAGGCAGACTGCCAAGAATAGTAGTCCGTTTTCCGGGAGGTCTACGTGGAAGTCCAGGTGGGAGTCTTGGTCAGTATATTTTGCCTGACCCTGACTAACACATCTGATCAGTACATTTTGCCTGACCCTGACTAACACATCTGATCAGTACATTTTGCCTGACCCTGACTAACACATCTGATCAGTACATTTTGCCTGACCCTGACTAACACATCTGATCAGTACATTTTGCCTGACCCTGACTAACACATCTGATCAGTACATTTTGCCTGACCCTGACTAACACATCTGATCAGTACATTTTGCCTGACCCTGACTAACACATCTGATCAGTACATTTTGCCTGACCCTGACTAACACATCTGATCAGTACATTTTGCCTGACCCTGACTAACACATCTGATCAGTACATTTTGCCTGACCCTAACGTTAGTATCCGTCCCCACTTTTGAATTGTAAGCTTGCCGTTTGTCGAGAGTTTATAATTAAGTTCTTCTTTTTCTTCTTCTTTTTCTCCTCCTTTGCCTCTTTTTCATCGTTTTCTTCTTCTCTCAACTAATGCAATGCTTCTAGCCAAGGTGAGGTTCACGAATTAGACTGCACGTTTCAGGTCTTCGCCGGTCCACCTACAACTTTTGGAGCATGCTCGCCTCTCTTTGTCAAACATAAGTAGGTCAGTCCTGCAGGACATGTTCTGGTGTTTGCTTGGGTGCTCCACAATCGCTGTGTCTCTGAGACCCATTCTGTGGAGGTGGGCCTTGAGTCTACAACGTCCAGTTCTGAGTCTGAAGATCTTTGTCTGCCCATCTCTGCCATGTTTGACCATGCTGTTCATTCCTGGCTTGTATTCTCTGAAATCAACAAATGAAGTCGAGCAGTCGGATATCCTGGCCTGCATGCTTGGTAATACTACAGACCTCTGGAAATAGATCCAGCCAGTGATAGTACTTCGCCACCAGTATAAGCTCTTCGTTTGATATCACTTCTATGGTTGAGTTCCTCCAGAATAAAATCCACGAGCCGCCACTGGATATATAAATATGTGTGTGTTTGTGTGTGTGTCCATATTCATTCATTTATAGGCGTCTCAGTCTTTGCAGACCATGCGCGTGTCACCCTGTGAGTAGCCTCTCCAGAGCGAAAGCCTGGGCGTTGAATATGGAAACCCTGGGCTGCCCAAACTGCAGGATCGCCCTCTCGGCCTCGCTGGTGTAATCTAAAGGAATGCAAAGCATGACAATTTGGCACCAGCACAGCTGCATGAGCTGCCGGAATGAGTTCGCAATTTTGAAACCATCCACCTTAAGTGCTACCACTCCGGATTTTCTGTCTGGTTTACTCCCGTAGCCCTACCCTCTCCCGAGGTTTCCACAAGGCAGTGGAGTCGTTGCCCGCAGATGCTAGTTACTCGAGACATCCAATGATACTCTCAACGTCTCAAGACTAGCCAGCATTCTCTGGGACTTGTGGGTTCAAAATCAGAGTTCCTCCTCTCCTAGGCGAACTGCCTGAACAGGCTAACGACCTTCGTCTACCCAGGTTTAGAGCCAGAGTTGACCTTCTTTTAGATTGACTGCCAACCTAGGCTAATGAGCCCAATCTGCTCGCCCAGTTATGCCAATACCACCGGGTACTCAGTCACGCCCCACAGCAGGCTCTGTAAGAAACAGGGGGCCCCTCATGAAGGTTCTGCTTGGGACACTGAACGGCAAGCCAACCAGTGAATCCAGCGGCGATCTCTACACCTGGAAAGGAGAGGATATATCACACGCTTCACTTTCCTTTAACGAGTGGGACGTCCAGCCCAGACCTCGCTACCCCCCCCCCCCACCCCCTATATATATGTCCTTATTAAATGTATGTTTATGTGTGTGTATCTCCAAATTATGTGTATGTAGGAGTGTGTCTACATCTGTATATATATATATATATATATATATATATATATATATATATATATATATATATATATATATATATATATATATATATATTTATATGTATATATATATATCATCATCATCATATCCGTCTCAGACTCTTTAGACCATGTGTGTGGCGCCGTGTAAGTTGTGTCCAGCTCTGTCTCCTGTATTTCGACACCGTCTGCTATGTGGCTGTAAAGGCCGATCCGCGAGTGGCAGTCCCTGCCACAGATTGTACAACCATACTGAGGAGGCTGTCTTGTCTGGCTGTTCCTTGATCTCTTCGATCTTTCTCTTTTCTCTGCAACCAGAAGGCCTCCACGAGCGTCAGCAGTCACCATGCCCCCTCCAACTGACTGTCTCCACACAGTTCGATCCTGAGCAATTGTTTCCCAACCCTTGAATGGGATGTCACATGACTTCATGACGTTATTTCATTCATCCTTGTAGCGCCGAGTGGGTCGGTCGATTGTTCTCTCTAATTGCCAGCTGTCCATACATGATATCATTATGCAGACTCTTATTTTCCGTGCGGTGAACATGCCCCAATCATCGAAGATGTGGTAGGCTCAACAGCGAGTACATGCTGTGAGCGTTTGCTCTCTGTAAGACCAAATTATGTGGCAACCCAATTCCCAGTAAACGCCGTAGGCACCCTTTGTGAAAGTGGTTGAGCCGCCATTCCTGTTTAGTGTATATGCTCCAAGTCTCGCTTCCATTCATGAGAGGACGCAGATCTGATAGACCCGGACCTTGGTGTAGTGAGACAGCGCAGTGTTCTCCCAGACTCTTTTCGTTAGTCGGGCCATGACGGTATTCGGCCTGCCGAGTCTACTGTGTATATCCTTCTGGAGCGAGAGAGTGTTGCTGACCGCAGACCTCATATGTGTGTGTATATAAAACAGTGTGTCTACATATATATGTGCGTAATGTGTGTGTTTCCAAATATATGTGTGTATGTTTGCGTCTCCGTATATGTGTATGTGTTGGTTAACATACTCACTATTTCACGTATTATGCTGTTGGGGCGAGAAATCCATAACCTTAAAATATTCTCTTCAACTCATCAGGAAATGACCTGGCTATTACGAAATGTACCGACACAATCACATCTTGTTGACTTACATTTGACATATTTCAAATAGTTTTCAAAATGCCCGCCTGAAAACACCTGATCGTATTAACTATTGGCAGACGGCAAAACAATAAAACGATTTGCCATCCGTGAAACATAAATAACGACTTTATGTTCTTGGAAACGAGGCAAAAGATCTTTGGACCGGGAAGGCCATTATTCTGTGTTGCGTTCTGTCTGCTCTGTCGCCATATATTTCTTACAACATTTTGACATTTGTTCTTTTTTGATGATTCCGCATACGGATCATTGAGGACGGCTTATCTGATTATGGGTTTAACGTTTGGGGAAGGTGTTTCCGATCGTCTTTCTGGAGTGTTCCTGCACAAGGCGGTTAGCATCGTTATCATAGATGGGGTCAGTGCGTGTCTGGCCTGCGCCTTTAGGCAGTTCTTTTTTTTCCTCTTCTTCTTCTTCGTCTTCTTCTTCTTCTTCTTCTTCTTCTGTTTTGTCGTCTTCATCTTCTTCTTTGTCTACTTCTTCCACTTTGTCTACATCTTCTTTTACTTCTTCTTCTTCCTGTATGTCTACTTCTTCTTTTTTCTCTTTGTCTACTCCTTCTTCTTCTTCTTCTTCCTCTTTGTCTTCATCTTTTTCTTCCCCTTCTTCTCCTTCTTCTTCTCCTTCTTCTTCTTCTTCTTCTTCTTCTTCTTCTTCTTCTTCTTCTTCTTCTTCTTCTTCTTCTTCTTTGTCTTCTTCTCCGTCTCCTTCAACTACTCCTACTGCTCCTCTTCTTCTTCTTCTTTTTCTTCTTCTTCTTCTTCTTCTTCCTATTATTATTATTATTATTATTATTATTATAACTATTATTATTCTATTTTTGTTTTTCGACGTCTGTACCAGGACATTGTGTCATAGTTGACAGCGAAGCTGCGATATCCCCCGACCTAAACGTTTCCAGTTTGTTCTTGTTTGGGTTCTGGGTTTGCTTTCCCACATCCGTATTTCCTTAGCCAGACTACACTAGTTCATCCAGTTTTCATGGACGTCGCTTAGATGCGGAAAAGTGTCTTCGTTGTCTCTGGTTTGCTGAACCTGGTGCAAGCAGCCAGCTACGAGTCGCTGATGACACAAAACTATGCAGTAGTGTCTCAGCTAAAGCAGAAGTGAATATATTGAGGTCGAATTTAGATAAAATTCAAGAATTGTCTGAGAGCTGGAAAATGGAGTTTAATGTAGATACATGTATAGTCATCCACACGGGTAGATCCAATATGGAACATAATTACAGAATGTGTGAAAACAATATTAGAAAGATAGAAAAGGAAAGAAACATGGGGGTTATAAAAGCGCAAACAGGTTTGGTGAGTGAGCAAGTTTAGGTAGCAATGAATAAGGCAAATGCAATGTTAGGTATGATAAAAAGAAATATTAAACATAGGAGTAAGGAGGTGATTGTCAAACTGTATAGAGCATTAGTTAGACCTAGACCGATGAGTGCCCATGTGGAACAGGATGCCAGAGCCCTGAGCATATTCTACAGGAATGCTTAATCTATCAGGAAACGAGATGCCAGACCTGGCCAGAGGGTGCGGAGCTGAGACAAAAGCTGTGGGGCAGTGGCTCTGACCTGGTGAAGACTACAGCCTTTATCATGGCGACTGACCTGCAGATATAGCATGACCAAAAGATGTGGGGCAGCCGCTCTGACCTGGTGAAGGCTACAGACTTCATCATGGCGACTGGCCTGCAGATATAGCATGACCAGAAGATCCTGAACGCTAAGAACAAAGACCTAGATTTGAGTACTGTGTACAGGTGTGGAGTCCTTATCGTAGAGGGGATATAAACATGTTGGAAAGAATACAAAAAAGAGCGACAAATCTGATAGTGGTATTCCAGAATTACAGTTATGAGGAAAGACTCAGAAAAACCGGCCTACAGTGTCTAGAAAAGAGAACAATTCGAGGTGACAATACAGGTGTATAAGATGATCAGAGGAATGGATAAATTATACTATAACAAGTTTTTCAAAATACAACCACCTACAAGAACAAGATTGCATAGCTACAAATTAACTAAAGAAAGGTCCAGATTAGATATTAGGAAATATTTCTTTAGTTAGAGAGTGGTGAATGCTTGGAATGCATTATCCCAGGAGGTAGTGGAGGCAGGGACAGTTAATGCTTTTAAGAATAGATTGTATGCTCATAGCTTTTAGAACAGAGAAATGCAAGTATAACTAGTTCTATACAGACTCTGCAGAGTCTTCTAAACCAGTATAAAGAAGTTAAGTTAGGTTAAGCCCATTCCTTTCTGCGCCGTCAGCCCCTTAAGACCTAATTGATCTAAGATCAGTGCTTTGTCAACTATGCCAGCGGTTCAAACCCGGGAGAGTCGTAGTACAGTGGGTTCTATCTCGTTGTGTTGCTGTTGTTGCTGTTGTTGTTGCTGTTGTTGCTGTTGTTGCTGTTGCTGTTGTTGCTGTTGTTGTTGCTGTTGTTGATGTTGTTGTTGTTGCTGTTACTGTTGCTGTTGTTGTTGTTGCTGTTGTTGTTGTTGTTGTTGTTGCTGTTACTGTTACTGTTGCTGTTGTTGCTGTTGTTGTTGCTGTTGTTGTTGTTGTTGTTGTTGCTGTTACTGTTGCTGTTGTTGTTGTTGCTGTTGTTGTTGTTGTTGTTGCTGTTACTGTTACTTTTGCTGTTGTTGTTGCTGTTGTTGTTGTTGTTGCTGTTGTTGTTGCTGTTGTTGTTGCTGTTACTGTTGTTGTTGTTGCTGTTGCTGTTGTTGTTGTTGCTGTTACTGTTGTTGCTGTTGTTGTTGTTGCTGTTGTTGTTGTTGTTGTTGCTGTTGTTGTTGCTGTTACTGTTGCTGTTGTTGTTGTTGTTGTTGTTGTTGTTGTTATTTTTGTTGTTGCTGTTGTTGCTGTTGTTGTTGTTGTTACTGTTGTTGCTGTTGTTGTTGTTACTGTTGTTGCTGTTGTTGTTGTTGCTGTTGTTGCTGTTGTTGTTGTTGCTGTTGTTGTTGTTACTGTTGTTGTTGTTGCTGTTGTTACTGTTGTTGTTGTTGCTGTTGTTGTTGTTGTTGTTGTTGCTGTTGTTGTTATTTTTGTTGTTGCTATTGTTGCTGTTGTTGTTGTTGTTACTGTTGTTGCTGTTGTTTTTGCTGTTACTGTTGTTGTTGTTATTTTTGTTGTTGTTGTTGCTGTTTTTGTTGTTGTTGTTAAATGCCCACAATGAGTAGGTTTACTCTTTTGTACGCTCCAAAAAAAAAGGACGATAGGTGGCGGATTGCAGTAGCTTTCCTCACATGCCGGGCGTGCTGATCAAGGTGGATCGTGGTCCTCTAGGCGGTTGTGCTATGCTTCGCTTCATCTGCGTGTCGCTCACTACTACGGGAATCACGTCGATCTATCACCTTGTTAGCCAGGCTGCCATGAAAACAGCCCGTTTCAAGGAAGGGCTACAAAGAAGCCGAGGTGACGGTATTGGCCAGTATATTGTGCCTGACCCTAACTAACATACCTGATCAGTATGTTTTGCCTGACCAGACGTTAGTATCCCTTCCCCATCCTGTTGTAACATTCACTCCGGTTTGACACCGATAACATAATGAAGGGATGATCAACATGTTCATCAGCATGATATTGAGAGGGGATGGGGGGGGGTGGGGGGGGGAGGGAGGTCTTGTTCAAAATGTTCACCGTAACATAGCCTGAACAGTATGTTTAGCCTGGCCAAACGTTAGTCTCCTCCCCCCAGGCTGGTAAATAAATTGTTCATCTTTAATTTGTTGATTTAGTTCGCAACGTTTTCCAGTCTAGCAGCATGTCACACTCTTTGATGTCTATATAAATCTCGGATCATTGTGAGCCACACACGATTAACCAACGCTGACATCAACTTCACTTCTAAACATCAAAATTCGCATGCAGGATACGCAGATGCTCTCATCGCCTCTCAGATGGCGTAACTTGATGTTATTTCCTCGCATCCCCCATCAATAAACCCCTGCTACGCCACTGGATAGTTCAATCAAATAAGCAACGCTTTTTTGGTTAACAAAAATGCCCACCGTTTTTTTCCCGCGCTTCCGGGGCATATTGTTGAGTTGTGCAGTATGTTGCCTTGATTCCGGCGCAGATTCAATTTTATGCTATTTTTAAACGTCAATTTGATCGCGTGATATGTTGATGTTTATGGTTAAATAAACTCTATAAATGGAATGATTTGCCAGGTCGTTGTGTGACTCGTGAACATGTGCTACCCAGATATGTAGCAGACGTGTTGCCAACTACAGAGGGCTAAGATTTTGAGACCACGTGGAAGCGACTCTCAGCCTATGTCAGCTTTCTTAGTTGTATTTCCACTTGTGCCGTTAAGCATCGTGGGGGAGCTTACGTCGTCTGTCCTGCGCCAAGTGCGTTGCGTCGGTCACTGTGAGCCCAGGTCGTTGCACAATCTTTCTAATGCCATCTATTCACCTGCCTCGTGCCCCCCCCCCCCCTTTCCCTGTAGCCAAATCTACCAGCGCTGTAAGCTATCAGTGGAAGTTGATGAGGGTGCATTCTCATTAGATGTCTATTCCCCAAGGCGGTGTGCTTTGCACTGTGGTTTTTATTTTGCGCCTGTCGGCCCAGTGCATCCGACTTCAGCGTGCATTTTATATGAGGGCCTGCATTTTCTAAGGGTTTGCTTCCCCCGGGGTAACGGCCTGTGCTGTGATGGGAATTAAACCCAGCACCTTTGGGTTATGAGCCGTGTTACTTAACCACTAGCCCAAGCCGTCCCCAGATTCTTATGAGATGACCAAACCAACTTATTGTCTGCCTGGAAATGTATTCGACACAAGCCGTAGTGTCGACCATGCTTCGAATGTCGTCGTTCCGCATTCTGTCTCTTCTGCTATCGCTGACTGGCCTTCCTCAAACACTTCATGTCAGACGTCGAAATTCTGCTATCACACGCCCTGGACAGAGGCCATGTTTGGCCCTGGTAGCACAGTCACACATCGAAATTCTGCTCTCACACACCCTGGACAGAGGCCATGCTTGTCCCTGGTAGCACAGAGTGGGCATAAATATACTGTTTATCAGCTGTTGCTTTGTTGCCAAACTGATGCTCCGGTTTCTAAGCAGTGGTGACAGCTGATAAGTCACCGCAGATGCGTTCTAGCACCTTGTCTCAATTTCACTGTCGATTCTGCCGCCTGCCCAAACAAATATTGCCCAAATACTTGCACGTTTACGCAATGGTTAGTACACTTGCTTTCCACTCAGACGATCAGGGTTCATTCCCTGACTGTCTGGCTGTATGGCTGGCTGTATGGCTGGCTGTCTATCTCTCTGTCTGTCTGTCTTGCTGTCTGTCTGTATTGTTGTCTGTCTATCTGTCTGCCTTGCTGACAGTCTGTCTGTGTGTCTAGCTGTCTATATATCTGTCTGGCTTGCTGGATGTATGTCTGTCTTGCTGTATGTCTGTCTTTCTTGCTGGTTCTGTCTGTCTGTCTAGACTTCACGGGTCAATACCAGTATGTTACTAACCGTTAGGCTGGTAGCCCCTGGAATATATGATCGCCAATTTTTGGGACCGGTGGTGGTGGAAGCGTTACTTAGAGCCAGGTAGACCCTCAGCCTGTCAGGTGCCGTTTATCCCGCTCCGCTAACCACATAACCAAGACCTTATGCTATAGTGACACAGTCCCCTTTTTGCGACATATTCTATGTGGGGCGAGAATCCTTAGAATAATTTGAGCATATTTTTTACTTGAATCATGTCCGAGCAGTGGCCGTTAGGCCTACTTTTGTCGATTTCCAAGTGCCAAGAGATTTGTAACGTTCGTGCCACTGAAGACGGATGTCTGATCTCACTACGCAGAGTTCAGTTACAATTTCTACTGGATGATCCACGTGAAAAAATCCAGGTCTCCACAATGATTTGAACCCGCGACCTTCAGCACCCGAAGCGAACACCTTACCCCGAGACCACTGGGTCCCCCACCCAAAGGCGAACACCTTACCTCGAGACCACTGGGTCCCCCACCCAAAGGCGAACACCTTACCTCGAGACCACTGGGTCCCCCACCCAAAGGCGAACACCTTACCCCGAGATCACTTGTTCCCCCACCCAAGGCGAACACCTTACCCCGAGACCACTTGGACCCTCACTCAAGGCGGACACCTTACCTCGAGACCACTGAGTCCCCCACCCGAGGCGAACACCTTACCTCGAGACCACTGGGTCTCCCCACCCGAAGCGAACACTTTACCTCGAGACCACTGAGTCGCCCACCCGAGGCGAACACCTTACCTCGAGACCACTGGGTCCCCTCACCCGAGATGGACACCTTACCTCGAGACCACTGGGTCCCCCACCCGAGGCGAACACCTCACCTCGAGACCACTGGGTCCCCCCACCCGAGGTGGACACCTTACCTCGAGACCACTGGGTTCCCCCCACCCGAGGCGAACACCTCACCTCGAGACCACTGGGTCCCCCCACCCGAGGTGGACACCTTACCTCGAGACCACTGGGTTCCCCCCACCCGAGGCGAACACCTTACCTCGAGACCACTGGGTCCCCTCACCCGAGATGGACACCTTACCTCGAGACCACTGGGTCCCCCACCCGAGGCGAACACCTCACCTCGAGACCACTGGGTCCCCCCACCCGAGGTGGACACCTTACCTCGAGACCACTGGGTTCCCCCCACCCGAGGCGAACACCTAACCTCGAGACCACTTGTGTCGAAAACTATACACTAAATATCTAAGGGAAACCATCTCTGCACACAAAACGACAACACATCCCTACCAATCTTTATCGTTTGAGATTTTAGACAAACTCTTAGTTCTTAGTCGACCTGTACTTCTACATGGGCAGATACCCCTGTGCAGGTACCACTTAGTCGACCTGTACTTCTACATGGGCAGATACGCCTGTGCAGGTACCACTTAGTCGACCTGTACTTCTACATGGGCAGATACGCCTGTGCAGGTACCACTTAGTCGACCTGTACTTCTACATGGGTAGATACGCCTGTGCAGGTCCCAGCTCTGGTATGATCTGGATGTAGCCAGGAGGAGGATTTCCTGCTCAGCGGGCTAGGCTCGAGCAGCTTATTACTCCACTGTGCTGCTTCTTCTTCTTTTTCTTCTTCTTCTTCTTCTTCTTCTTCTTCTTCTTCTTCTTCTTCTTCTTCTTCTTCTTCTTCTAGTGTTGCCATTGGTGATGGCCACATGTGCTTTCTCTGGTCCTCGTATGTCGGGCAGTTTTGCAGCAGATGTTCAGCGGTCATTTTCCCTGTACCCCAAGTGCATTCGCCAGTGCCACTTATTTTGAGTTTATTGAATAGGTGGTACCTCAGTCTGTTGTGGCCTATGCGGAGTCTGAAGACCCCGACCTGCTCTCTTCTGTTCAACTGGTAATAGGCATCATTTTTCGTGTAGCCAGTATGTTCTTTTCCCATTAGGCCATGTATCTGGCCCTAATAAGCCTTTTGGACTCTTCGTAGGTCACACTAGAATCTGGTTGTGGTAGTCTTGCACCTTCTTTTGCCAGTCTGTCTGCCTCCTCGTTGCCTTGGATGTTACAGTGGGATGGAACCCACTGTACCACTACTCTTTTTGGTGCGGACTGCTGGCATAGTTGACTTAAATCATTAAGTTCAGTATTTGTCTGGCTTTTTAGTGCTGTAACTACGGTCAGGGCAGCTGTAAACAGGACTATCTGGCTTTCATAGCTTTCGCCTGTGAGCATTGCTACTGCAGCCCTCAGTGCCTATGCCTCCGCTCTGAAATTGCTTGAGAATTTTCCAGTTGCCACTGACAGTGTTATCTTTCTACCATTTGGTAGACTCAGGAATACCCCTGCCGCTCCGTTCTGTGTTGTGTTTGTTACAGAACCGTCGGTGTATGCATGGGTCCAGTTCATGCTTGGGTAGTTTTACGTTATGTACCTCAGGGTTACGTCTCTTCTTTCTTTTTTCAGTCTGGCTGTTCTTGTTTCCAATACCTGGTATATTTTCTACCACCTCCGGAATGATATGCTGCTTCCAGGTAGGTTTGCGTACAATAGGGATGGGCTTTGGTATTGTTACGGTGTGCATATGGTCTTCGCTCATCTGTCCTTTGGCTATTTTTTGCAGAGTTTCTCCACTTTAGTTTCCCTTTTCCAAATCTATTTAGTATCTGATGCATTGGATGGTCTGTTAGTCTTCTGAGTTTCTCTGCTTGCTGTTGAGCTCTGCAGTCTCTTCTGTCGGTCATGGATTGCAGATTTGTAATCTTTTCAAGTTCTACAATTGGCGTTGACTTCATGCCTCCTGTTATAACTCTCATGGCGTGGTATTGAAGTTTGCTAATTTTATCAAAGTTCGCCTTTGCTGCTGTTGCCCATGCCGCAATGCCATACTCGAGAAGTGGTCTCACTCTTCCAGTGTACAGTTTCTTGAGTATTCTTTCGTCTGCTCCCCAGCTTGTGCCAGCAAGTTTCCTCATGATTGCCATTCTTTGTCTGGCTCTCATTCGGTTTCTCTCGATCTGACTTTTCCATGTCATGCGCCGATCAAATGTGACTCCCAAGTAGTTTGGGTTGTCGCTGGCCGCAGCTATTTGCCGTTAAGACTAATTTTGGTGTTCTGTGGTTTATGTGAAAGCGAGAATATCGTACATGTTGTTTTTTCCTCGTTTATTTTGACCAGCCATGATTTCGCCCACTCCTCCTACGATGTTAGGGCCTGCTGCATCCGATTGTTTGCTACGGTCAGATTTTTTCAGAGGTCCACATAGCCAGATCGTCTGCAAACATGGAGCTGTGGACTCTTCTTGGTATATTCTCTATGATGTTATTTATATACACCAGGAAAAGTGTGGGTGACAGTACCCCCCCCCCCCCTTGGGGTACTCCTTGCTCCAGTGTCACCTTTTTGCGCATCTGCCCCTGTACTTGGACTCTGGCTGTTCTGTTCTCCAGGTAGTGGCTGATCCATCTGTACATTTTTCCAGATATTTCACTTCTTTGTAGTGTGACTTTAAGTCCTTCTTTCCATACTTTGTCAAATGCCTTCTCTAGATCCACCCAAACCGCTACTGTATGCTTTTTCTCTTGGTAAGCATCCTCTATTTCCTGTGCTATGAGAGTTATCTGGTCCTCAGTGGATCTGTGTTGTCTAAATCCTGCTTGCTGTGGAATCAATATGTATTTTTCTTCCAGGTGCCACATCAGTCTGGTGTTTATCATACGCTCCATCAGTTTGCCTACACAGGTCAGTAGGCTGATGGGCCTGTATCCATTTGGATCTGTTCTATCTTTTTCTTTGTTTGGTACTGGTATAAGTACAGCATTTTTCCATGCCTGCGGTACAATTCCCCTTTTCCAGCTTTGGTTCAGGACTGACAGTAACTTCCTCTTTGCTGTTTGGTCCAACCCCATCAGCATTTCGTTGGTTAACCCATCTTTTCCTGGCGATTTCTTTTTCTGTAAAGTTCTCATGGCCTCATTCATTTCATTCATTGTTAGTTTTGCCATCATGTGCTCCTCTGGTGCCATCTTGATGTTGTCGGGGCTTTTTTGTTCTTCACTAATGTCTGTATGCCTGTCTGTAGGGACATCAATGTGGTTTGCTCTGGCATAATGTTCTATAAAGGCGTTTGCTGCTTTTTTTCCGGTAAGCATGTTTGATGGTAATTTGTTTATTTGATTATGTTTCGTCGTTCATGGCTCTGACTAAATTCCATAGTTTGTTCCCGTCTTTATCTAGATTGAGGCTTTCTGTTTTGTTTTTCCAATTGTCTCTTGTTATTTGGTTTAGTGTTCTTTTGTATTTCGTAGTGATGACCTTGAGGGCGATATTTGCCTCCATAGATTGCTGTCTCTCTCTCTGTCATGTTCCTAGCATTTGAGACTTCATCCTCCGCTTTCTGCAGTTCTTGATTCTAATATAGCTTATAGTTTTTCCTTGCTCCTTTTGGGATGGTCTCGGTGGCTGCTTGCAGTATGGCTTTGCTTAGGCTTTCCACCATAGGTTTCATATTTATATTTCGTGTGTTGATAGTTTCGCACAGTCCATCTGTCAGCATTGCAAATCTGTACCAGTCGGCTCGTTTATAGTTCCAACGTGGCAGCGGTGATATTTCCTGGGGGCCTACTTCCATATTAATATCTAGCCTAATTGGCCTGTGGTCGCTACCTGCCAATTGGTCGAGCACATGACGGTCTATTTTGTGGTGAATATCCACCGTGGAATAGGCCAAGTCTGGAGTAGAGGTGGTATGACATGTTCTAGAATAGAAGCTAGGGCTGTCCTCCGGCCTATTGATAAGATAGAGATTTGTGTCTATCTCCCAGTCTTCCACTTCATCACCTCTGTTGTCTGTGTCTGAATATCCCCATCTCTCCCAGTGGCTGTTGAAGTCTCCAACCACTAGGCAGCTGGAGTCTTTGATTTTCGTAGGTGGTTAACCGATGTGCCAAACCATCTTAATAGACTTAACCACTAGAGCAAAGTAGACCCGCAGCCTGTTAGGCGCCATCGATGCTGCTGGTCTTAACAAACCACCTAACCATGTCCGGTGTTATGCCATGTGACACAGTTAGTCGCCTCTTTCGACATCCTCTCTGTGTGGCAGTGGTGCTTTTCTTGTCCTTGTCATACAAAACTACCCCGGATGACTACTCGGCTCTAGACAAACTCTTGCGACCCGGAATCATCTGTTAGTTGCAATGGAAAATGCTACTGAAGTCATTTCAGAACATAAGTGGATGCAATGAGAGCTGCAGTAGAAGCTGACAGACGACAGTAATACAGGCAATGAGAGCTGCAGTAGAAGCTGTCAGACGACAGTAATACAGGCAATGAGAGCTGCAGTAGAAGCTGACAGACGACAGTAATACAGGCAATGAGAGCTGCAGTAGAAGCTGACAGACGACAGTAATACAGGCAATGAGAGCTGCAGTAGAAGCTGACAGACGACAGTAATACAGGCAACGAGAGCTGCAGTAGAAGCTGACAGACGACAGTAATACAGGCAATGAGAGCTGCAGTAGAAGCTGACAGACGACAGTAATACAGGCAATGAGAGCTGCAGTAGAAGCTGACAGACGACAGTAATGAAAATCAGGTAGTCTTTTTTAAAATAAAATAAGCCATGGACAAAATGTAAGAAAAATACAGAACCAAATTCTTGAAGGTCAGTACTCTGTCAATTCTGCTAGCAGTCCAAGCACAGATGAGTCGTGGTACAGTGGGTTCCATCCCTAAACCCGGTAATAAAAAAATGCTTGCTGAAGTTAGATGTGTTGGACTGAAAGATGGAAATATCGCAGTCAAGCCGTAAACTACGACACAACGCATTCCGTTCTCTGCTACTTAAGTACCTTTCAGTGTTTGGTAGTGGGAGATTGAGAATGAACGAAGCCAAGCCACTCAAGGCAACGAGGAGGCAGACAAACTGGCAATAAAATGTGGAAGGTTACCACAACCAGATTCTAGTGTGACCTACGAAGAGTCCAAAAGGTTTATTAGAGCCAGATACATGGCCAAATGGGAAACAGAGCATACTGGCTACACAACAAATGATGTTTATTACCAGTTGAACAAAAGAGAGCAGGTCGTAGTCTTCAGACTCCGCACAGACTACAACGGACAGAGGTACCATCTTGTGGTACTGTTAAAATGACCCCTGGACATCTGCTGCAAAATTGCCCGACATACGAGGACCAGAGAAAGCACATGTGGCCATCACCAGTGACAACACTAGACAGGCTCCATGGCAGTGTTGTTGTTGTTGTTGTTGTTGTTTAATGCCCACAATGAGTAGGTTTACTCTTTTGTGGGCCCTAACAAGGCCGTTAAGTAGTTGCTTGTTGTACCTCTCCTCACGTTCCGAGCGTGCTCATGAAGGTGGAATGGTGTCCTTCAGGCGGTTGTGCTATGTTTGGTTTCATCTGCGTGTCTCTGACTACTACGGGGATCACGTCGATTTTTCACCTCGTTAGTCTTGCTGCCATTAAAACAGCCCGTTTCAAGGTAGGGCTACGAGGAAGCCGAGGTAGTATATTTTACCTGACCCTGACTAACATGTCCGATCAGTATGGTGGGCCTAACCAGACGTTCACCTTCTTCCCGCTATGGCAGTGTAGACATCCTCAGGATGACCGCTGCTTTCTTTGAACAAATTCAAGTCGATGTTTGACAGCGGAAAAAATGGCGAAGTAGAAGGAAGGAAGGGAGAGAGGGAGGGAGGAAGGAAGGAAAGGGGAAGGAAGGAAGGGAGGAAAGAAGGAAGGGAGAGAGGGAGGAAGGGAGAATCCTCTGGTTGATCAGTCCTGAGACTGGCTGTATGATTGTCTGAGTATGTCTCTCCATTTGACCATGTCCGCAGCAGCCCTGTTCATTTCACCATTGACAGTGTGGGTCGCCTCGGTCGTGTCTTCCCTTGAATCTTACCCTCTAGTATCTTCTGTAGAAGACTTTCATGTCTCATATTGTGACCCAGTCAATCTTTCCCTCTAGTATCTTCTGTAGAAGACTTTCATGTCTCATATTGTGTCCCAGCCAAACTTTCCCTATAGTATCTTCTGTAGAAGACTTTCATGTCTCATATTGTAGCCCAGCCAACCCAATATTTCCCTCTAGTATCTTCTGTAGAAGACTTTCATGCCTCATATTGTGACCCAGCCAACCCAATATTTCCCTCTAGTATCTTCTGTAGAAGACTTTCATGCCTCATATTGTGGCCCAGCCAACCCAATATTTCCCTCTAGTATCTTCTGTAGAAGACTTTCATGTCTCATATTGTGTCCCAGCCAATATTTCCCTATAGTATCTTCTGTAGAAGACTTTCATGTCTCATATTGTGACCCAGCCAACCCAATCTTGCCCTCTAGTATCTTCTGTAGAAGACTTTCATGTCTCATATTGTGTCCCAGCCAATCTTTCCCTATAGTATCTTCTGTAGAAGACTTTCATGTCTCATGTTGTGTCCCAGCCAACCCAATCTTGCCCTCTAGTATCTTCTGTAGAAGACTTTCATGTCTCATATTGTGACCCAGCCAACCCAATCTTGCCCTCTAGTATCTTCTGTAGAAGACTTTCATGTCTCATATTGTGACCCAGTCAATCTTTCCCTATAGTATCTTCTGTAGAAGACTTTCATGTCTCATATTGTGACCCAGTCAATCTTGCCTTCTAGTATCTTCTGTAGAAGACTTTCATGTCTCATATTGTGACCCAGCCAATCTTGCCCTCTAGTATCTTCTGTAGAAGACTTTCATGTTTTATATTGTGGCCCAGCCAACTCAATTTCATTTCGGTATCGTTTTCAGTATGCGCTCAGCTCAGTAGGCACAACTGTCCAACTCTCTCACTCTCTCTCTCTCTCTCTCTCTCTCTCTCTGTCTCTCTCTCTATTCTACGGTGACACCACATTTCAACTGGATCCAAGCTATTTCTATTCACATGTGTTTGGCCACTTCTTTTTCTAAGTTCTGTTCAGATATTCTTTGGGGTTAGTATTTTCTGTTTTTTGTGAAAGGTCTTTTGGGGGGTAATGGAACATTCGTCTTAATTACTGTCTTTCTGCGGACATCTTCTGTGATGGATTGACTTAGATATGTAAACTTCTGTACTTGTTCAATTATTTCTTCATTTGCATATGGTGCTTTTCTGTTACCAAAGTCTTTGTCTTCAATGTGTTTCTTGTCATGCCAAACTCTTTGGCTGTCTTGTTAATTTGTTCAGGCAGCCTTTCCAACATTGCTGCTGATCCTCCCACTATGGCTTTATCATCAAATTTGATGGCATTAACTTTTATACCACTAACTTTCATACCATTAACTGTCATACTATTAACTTTTATACCATTAACAGCCACATCATTAACTGTTATACCACTAACTTTCATACCATTAACTTTCATACCACTAACTTTCATACCAATAACTGTCATACCATTAACTTTCATACCATTAACTTTCATACCATTAACTTTCATACCATTAACTGTCATACCATTGGCTTGGACACCCCTATAACAACTCCGAACAAATTTTTCATCATTTCAGACAATGCGTTATAGATACTTGGCGAAGGCAAGCATCGACCGTGTCGCCTTATTGAAACTGGATCTGTTAGCCCTTCTTTGATTGAAATAATCGCTAATTGATTTCCATATAGGTTCTGCATTAACCTAAATGACTGGTCTCTCTATAACTACAACATCTAAAAAAGATTTGCTCCCAGTGGACTCGATCAAAGTCTTTCTCGAAGCTAATAGAGCGTAGTCAATCATTTATATGTATATATATATATGCTTTAATTGACTTATAATCCATTGTATTGTATCAGGTAGTTCGTCTATGGATGCCATGTTGGCCGAAGGCTGCTTTTAAAGTTAAGTACCCAGGCTATGATGTATCTCAAGCCTTATACAAGTAAGTTCTACCATTACTGTCCTGAAATCAATGCTTTGTTGTAGATGAAAACGCTGCTTCGCTAAAAGCCGACACACTCATCGATTCAGTTTAAATATTTGATAACCTTCTCTTACAGAAGCCATGTATGCTCGCTTGTTTTCGCGCAGACAAGCTGACAGAATTAGTAGCCTGCCGCTTTGGACCGCGCGCTGAAGCATGACTCCCTATCAGAGAGACAAAAGTTACGGGGATCTATTATTCATCGTATCTATTAAGCCAGCGCAGGCCTAGATAAGAGATCAAGAGACGCGAAGAGCATCACAGACATAAAGCATGGAATCGCACACTAACCTTTAAAAAAAACAAGAACGGAAAAACTATCAGGTTTGTTTCGTAGACATTACGCCAGCTTTTATAATGTCCTTGTCTGCGCATGTCTCGGAACATTTCAAACAAAAGTAGGCCTTGCAATGAATTCTGTTTTCTTTGAATTGTTATATTTTCTATGTATGTCCGGTTGGAACCCTTTTCCTGGTGACCGAACGAATAAATCATTCATTAAAGCGAGTTTTATGTTGTTCAAGTCTACTGAGTTGCCATTAAAGACGTTTCCTGGTCATGAAGTTGGTATTTTAGAGCGTGTTTCATTTTTCCTTTGTTCTCAGCCATCTCAATTTGCAAACGGTTCTCTCATAAAGATATATTTTAGGTGAATGAACGAAAACTGTACCTCCTAATATTGGACGGGTTTTCATTTTGCCTCTTTGTTTAAAAAAAGAGTTTACATGTTTATTTAAATGAACTAAAGAATGGTCCAGATTGGATATTAGGAAATATTTGTTTAGTCAGAGAGTGGTGAATGTCTGGAATGCATTGCCCCAGGAGGTAGTGGACGCAGGAACAGTTAATGCATTTAAGAATATATTGGATCCGCGTAGCTTTTAGAGGAAGGTAATGCAAATGTAACTGGTTGTATCCAGACTCTGATGGGCCTTCTAAACCAGTATTAAGACGTTAAGCTAAGAAACGTGTGGGAGGAGTCTCGCCTCCTATCAGGCACGTCAGCTGAATTGTTGATAGTTGATTGGTCTATACATGTGTAGGATAGTTGTTTCTTCTTCTTCTTCTTCTTCTTCTTCTTCTTCTTCTTCTTCTTCTTCTTCTTCTTCTTCTTATTCTTCTTCTTCTTCTTCTTCTTCTTCTTCTTCTTCTTCTTCTTCTTATTCTTTTTCTTCTTCTTCTTCTTCTTCTTTTTTTTCTTCTTCTTCTTCTTCTTCTTCTTCTTCTTCTTCTTCGATCAACTAATGCTATGCTTCTAGTCCGATGAGATCCACAAAGGAGACTGCGCATGTCAGGTATTCGCCTGTCCCCCACAGCTTTTCGAGCATGGTCGCTCCCCCAGGCCAGACTGCCTCTCTTTGGTCTGCCTAGGTAGGGCAGTCCAGCAGGATGTGTTCTGGTGCTTGCTTTGGTGCTCCACAATCGCATGTGGCGGAGTCTCGGAGTCTGAAGATCTTTGTCTGCCCATCTCTGCCAAGTTTGTCTATGCTGTCATTTTCAATTTGCGAACGGTTTTCTCATAAGAAAAGCTGAATGAACGAAAAATGTACTACATAATTTGAAGGATGGGTTGTTGTTTTTTTTTGCCTCCGTGTTAAAAAAACATGTATTCATGTATAAGAAGAAACTACAAGGAAACTATGGGGAAAGTATCAACAACAAGGTAGACCAAATCAAGGTAGACCAAATCAAGGTAGACAATTCAGAAATAAACGTGGGAAAATGATAACTACCCTTGAAGAACAGAAGAAAAGATGGGTAGAATACTCTGCAGAGCTTTTGAACAGACCAGCACCAGACAAACCAACAGACAACCCACCAGACAACCCACCAGACAACCCACCAGACATCCCACCAGACATCCCACCAGACATACCACCAACAGAGGAGGACCTGCCGATCAACTGTGATAATCCAAGTGAAGAAAACATTTGAAGGGCAATAGAGTTTCTAAGGAATGGACAGGCAGCAGGACATGATGGGACACCACCGGAAGCAATACAAACAGATGTTGAAACATCTACTAACATGCTCCACAACTTGATAGGCGCCACCTGGGAGCAAGGAAGTTGACCAAAATTGCCTAAGAAGGGAGATTTACAGGAATGTAACAATCATAGAGACACACTGTTATTATCAGTGCCGAGAAAGGTCTTAAATAGATTAATACTAGAAAGGTTGAAAAAGGTAGTGGATAACAAGATAAGGGATGGGCAAGCGGGCTTCAGACAGAATAGAGCATGGCAGTGGATAACAAGATAAGGGATGGGCAAGCGGGCTTCAGACAGAATAGAGCATGGCAGTGGATAACAAGATAAGGGATGGGCAAGCGGGCTTCAGGCAGAATAGAGCATGGCAGTGGATAACAAGATAAGGGATGGGCAAGCGGGCTTCAGACAGAATAGATAATGCATTGACTAGATAGATAGCCACATTGCGGATAATTGTGGATCAATCATTGGAATGGGATTCGAGTTTGTACATCAATTTCGATGATTATAAGAAGGCTTTCGATAGTTTGGACAGAGATATACTCTAGAAATTACTGAGGCGCTATCGAATTCCTCAAAGCTCACTAACATAATAAGACAGACGTATGAAAGTATGCAATGTATAGTTATACACGAAGGACAACTTACAGAGTCATTCAAAATTAAATCAGGGATACCACAGTCTGAGAGGAACACCACTAGAAGAGGTAGAGGTATTTACATACCTAATAAGTATCAACAATGAAAGAATGACAGATGACGATATAAAAACAAGGATATAAAAACAAGGATATAAACACAAGGATACAAAAACAAGGATACAAAAACAAGGATACAAAAACAAGGATACAAAAACAAGGATACAAAAACAAGGATACAAAAACAAGGATACAAAAACAAGGATACACAAACAAGGATACACAAACAAGGATACACAAACAAGGATACACAAACAAGGATACACAAAGCAAAATTTGCATTCGGAATGTTGAAACCCATATGGAACTCCAAGGAAATGAGAAGGAAAACAAAAATAAGGATTTTCATTTCATATGTGAAGCCAGTCCTGCTGTATGGAGCGGAAACCTGGAGGATGACCAAAGGCAATGACAGGAGACCGCAGGGTTTTGTCAACAGATGCCTGGGAACGATTCTTGGTATAAAATGGTTTGACAAAGTTACAAACGTCAGACTGTGGGAGAGAGCAGGATAAGGTCAATTGGAACAGGAAATCCTAGGAAGAAAGTGGAGATGGATGGGACATAGATTAAGAAAATCTCAGGCCAGTATCACCAGGCAATCACTGTCATGGAAACCCCAGGGAAGGAGAGGCATAGGCAGACCAAGGAAGACATAAGAGACGAGATCTGGAAGCGGAAGTAAAGAAAACAGGAGAAAGCTAGAAGGAAGTGGAAAAGATTGCACAGGAAAGATGTGATTGGCGAGGGTTGGTTGAAGGCCTATGCACCCCTGTGCGATAGAAGGCGAAATGGAGATAAGAAACGGGAGGAAGGCGTCCATCCTCCTATCAGGCGCGTCAGCTTGATCGTGGATAGTGGAGTGGTATATACATTTGTAGGTTCATCATCATGATGTAGCATGTCCTTTATAGAACGTCGCTCCCATCACAGTCTGTCTAAAAGAAACTCTTTCCCTTGCCAAAACTCCAGCCTCCGCCACAGTCATACCCAGGCATTCCTAGATATCTTTGCGCCATCGTCTTCTTGGTCTACCTCTATCGCTTATGCCGGGCACCATACCTTCCACCACTGTTGTAGGTTAGTTGTTAAAATTCAATACACCGCTGTGAACGTTAGATGGTGGTAAGTATAGAGGTACAAATGTGGCAGCCCTTTCACCACGCAAAAACAATAGGCCATTCATAACTCGTCTATACCAGTGGTTCTCGAACTGTATGGCACGGCATTCTGGGGTGCAGAAAATGAAGAAGGAAGAAAAAGAAGGAAGACGAAGGAAGAAAGAAGAAGTGGAAGAAAGAATAAAGGTGGAAGTTATGGAGCATTAGAAGTTATGGAGCATAAGAAGTTATGGAACATTAGAAGTTATGGAACATTAGAAGTTAATGAACATTAGAAGTTATGGAACATTAGAATTATCCAGGCCGCTGGATCAATAACCAGCCAATCTCATGAAAGGCAACGACCCAGTACGAATTACGGGCTAGGATTTTTGGAATATGGAACACTAGAAGTTATGGAACATTAGAAGTTATGGAGCATTAGAAGTATCCAGGCCGCTGGATCAATAACCAGCCAATCTACCAATATAAGTCTTTCATCCTAGACAAACCAAACCACAGACCTGTCCAAATGAAGGCGTGCTCTGAGAGCGACCTCAGAATAAGCGACAAGAAGCTAATAGATCGTGTCTTGGGCGAAATAGCAGCGCAGTAAAGTAAAGGAAACCAAAAACTCAGTAAGGAGTCACCACTTCAAGGATACATTATCGTATAGCCAGTCTTGACTGAAAGGGGTTACTTACTTGCTGGGTGTTTTATCCTGCTATGGTATGGGTCAAGTGGAAGAACAGCATTGCCTTGTAACTTGTAGCTTGTAATCCTGGTATCCAATCAGACATTGGGTGTCTGATGCCAGGTAGCCAAGTGACGTCTAAATACATATCTGCTCTTTGCACTGGAGAACCAGGTCGTACCAAGAACCTCTCGCATGCCATCTCTCCATCTCATTGGTGGACGTCTGGAGACCGTCGAAAGTTGTAGGGCCACCAGTACATGACTCTAGGTGTCCATCGGTTGTCAGACAAGCGTATAACATGACCAGCCCATCTATGTATCCATCGGTTGTCAGACAAGCGTATAACATGACCAGCCCATCTATGTGTCCATCGGTTGTCAGACAAGCGTATAACATGACCAGCCCATCTATGTGTCCATCGGTTTTCAGACAAGCGTATAACATGACCAGCCCATCTATGTGTCCATCGGTTTTCAGACAAGCGTATAACATGACCAGCCCATCTATGTGTCCATCGGTTGTCAGACAAGCATATAACATGACCCGCCTATCTATGTGTCCATCGGTTTTCAGACAAGCGTATAACATGACCAGCCCATCTATGTGTCCATCGGTTGTCAGACAAGCGTATAACATGACCAGCCCATCTGTATTATCTTAATAGCGCTGTATCCACGACGTCGCTGAAGGAGGTCTGGCGCCCAGTTTCGGTGCTGTATATGCGGTCCCGTAGTGAGACTGACAGTGTTCTTCGCTCCATCGCTCGCTGGGTCTCTCGAAATCTGTCAGCATTTGTTATTTGGAGGTTCCAGACCTCACAGCCATATATCATGGCCGGAATGACCACGCTGTCAAATATGTGAGGTCTCGTCTTGCCATTTTTCATCTGCTGAAGGATGGGTTTGATTTTGTGAAAACTGAGCCAACCTACTTCTATTCTCCTGGAAATCTCACGATTCGATTCGTAATTTCCTGGCCCAGGTAGATGTCAGAATTTACGTTTTTAATGGAAACTTTTCCTAGCATGAGTTTCTCATCAGGGCAAAATATAGTCAGCATTTGCTGAGTTTTTTTCTCTGTTTAGTCTTAGACCTACAGCCGTGCTAGCTTTGTTTAGTCTTAGACCTACAGCCGTGCTAGCTTTGTTTAGTCTTAGACCTACAGCTATGCTAGCTTCGTTTAGTCTTAGACCTACAGCTATGCTAGCTTCGTTTAGTCTTAGACCTACAGCCGTGCTAGCTTTGTTTAGTCTTAGACCTACAGCTATGCTAGCTTCGTTTAGTCTTAGACCTACAGCTATGCTAGCTTCGTTTAGTCTTAGACCTACAGCCGTGCTAGCTTCGTTTAGTCTTAGACCTACAGCTGTGCTAGCTTCGTTTAGTCTTAGACCTACAGCTATGCTAGCTTCGTTCAGTCTTACACCTACGGCTATGCTAGCTTTGTTTAGTCTTAGACCTACAGCTATGCTAGCTTCGTTCAGTCTTAGACCTACAGCTATGTTAGCTTCATTCAGTCTTAGACCTACGGCTATGCTAGCTCCGTTTCAGAACGCCACGATGAATCTGCGATTTTATCGGACAGTAGAAGAGCGCGATGTTGGTTGAGCAATTCGAATTAATTTCCTCTATCAGTTGGACATACTGGTCAAGACACCTTGAATTGTAGGGAAATTTGTAACTGCATCTTCTTCTTCTTCTTCTTCTTCTTCTTCTTCTTCTTCTTCTTCTTCTTCGTGTCGTCGTCGTCGATCAACTGATGCTGTGCTTCTAGTTCGGTGAGGTTCACGAAGGAGACTGCGTTTCAGGTCTTCGACGGTCCTCCACAGCTGTTCGAGCATGGTCGTTCCGCTAGGCCAGACTGCCTCGCTTTGGTCTGCACAGGTAGGGCAGTCCAGCAGGATATGTTCTGGTGTTTGATTAGGTGCTCTACAGTCGCACGTGGCAGTGTCTCTGAGACCAATTCTGTGGAGGTGGGCTTTGAGTCTACAATGTCCCGTTCGGAGTCTGAAGATCTTTGTCTGCTCATCTCTGCCAAGTGTGTCTATGCTTGTTTTTTGCTTGTATTCTTCATGCTGTAAAATTTAAGAAAATTTCGTCACAGTCCACTGAGTCTGTATGTTTTGGATGTTTTGGATGTTTTTAGTACATCATCATCATCATCATCATCATCATCATCATCATCACCATCATCATCATCATCACCATCATCATCATCATCATCATCACCATCATCATCATCATCATCATCATCACTATCATCATCATCATCATCATCACCATCACCATCATCATCATCATCACCATCATCATCATTACCATCATCATCATCATCATCACCATCATCATCATCATCATCATCACCATCATCATCATCATCATCATCATCATCACCATCACCATCATCATCATCATCATCATCACCATCATCATCATCATCACCATCATCATCATCATCATCATCACCATCATCATCATCTGTGATGTCCGCAGAACGTCAATGCCATCACATCACCTCAGAATGAAACGATCTCCAACCAAACCTCCAGCCTGCTCCACATTCATGCTCAAGCATTCCTTGACATCTTGGTGACATCTCCTTCTTGGTCTGCCTCTGACTCCTTGCCCGGCACCCCACACTCCATTACCGTCCACTCAAGACCACTGTGTCTTTTCATGTGGCCAAAGTATTTCAATTTCCTGTTCATGTGAACCAGTTCTCCATGCATGCCCGACTCTTTTCGAATCGCTGCATTCTTCTTATTTTCGAGGCGGCTAAACAAAGGTCACATGAGGTGCCTGCGCAGAATCCTAGAGGTTGGGTGGCAAGACAAGATCACCAACGGAAAGGAGTTGGGGAGAACAGGCAGTGTCACAATCTTCTCCATGCTTAGTCTTCGAAGGCTCCGATGGCTGGGACACACTCGGAGGGTGGATGATGGCAGAATACCAAAATTTCTTCTCTGTGGGCAATCACAGTTGGGGAAAAGGTCTCGGGGCTGGCCACTACTTCGATACAAGGATGTATGCAAGCGGGATATGAATTATATGGAATCCTGGGAACAGGACCGTGTTACATGCAGGGGCATGATTAAGCATGGAATACAGACACAGGTGATACTGATTGCTGATAGACTAAAGAGTCAGCGTTTGGGAAGACACGCGACACCAGGCGATCCCGCAAACGGTCCTGACTTTCCTTGCACACACTGTGGAAGACGCATCTCCGTCCAGATTGGTCTTACGAGTCACATTCGTTACCGCCATGCACTGTAGTTGCATCCCTTTTGTTCGAAGCACAATTTACTATCGTCTGACAAGACGGACAGAGCCAAGCACAACTGACTATCGTCTGACAAGACGGACAGAGCCAAGCACAACTGACTATCGTCTGACAAGACGGACAGAGCCAAGCACAACTTAATATCGTCTGACAAGACGGACAGAGCCAAGCACAACTGACTATCGTCTGACAAGACGGACAGAGCCAAGCACAACTTACTATCGTCTGACAAGACGGACAGAGCCAACGGGGATAGAGAGGTACACAACTGATGTCTGAATGTGTTTACGTATCTAAGGTACATGAGAATCGGTTGTGAAGACAGTGGCGCTTACTTGTTCTTATATCTCAGGAACATCCAATGACGTCAGTTACTCTTTTCTCAGTCTTAACTTCTTTATGCTGGTTTAGAAGGCTCTACAGAGTCTGTATACAACCAGTTTATTCCACTCCATCAATAATAAAAATGGCTGTGATCGTCCAATCTATTTTTGAATACATTAACTGTACCTGCCTCCACCACATCATGGGACAATGCATTCCAAGCATTCACCACTCTCTGATTTAACACTATTTCCTAATATCTAATCTAGACCTGTCTTTAAATAATTTGTAGATATGCCCTCTAGTTCTTGTAGCCGGTTGTACATTGAAAAACTTGGTATAGTCTAATTTATCCTTTCCATTCATTAATTTGTAAACTTGTATTAAGTTCACCTCGAATTCTTCTCTCGTTCACATACTGCCGACCAGTGTCTTCTGGTAACTATAATTATGGAAACCCACAATCAATTGTGAAGCTCTTCTTTGTATTATTTCTATCATGTCTATATCCACTCTATGACATGGACTCCACACCTGAATTCAGTACTTCAATTTAAGTATCATCAATGATTTAAAATAGTTTGATTATCACTTGCTCTTTTGGTGTGGCTTGGCTTCGTCCGTTCTCAATCTCCCGCTACCAAACCCTGACACGGGCTTAAGTAGTAGAATGTTGTCCAGAGAACGGAATGCGTTGTGTCGTAGTTTACAGCTTGACTGGGATATTTGCATCTTTCGGTCCAACACATTCGACTTCAGCAAGAATTTTTGAGTACCGATTAGCATTCCCTCTTCGATCCCTTCTCCTTAGCCAATCTGCCCTGCTGCAGCCTGTTATCCAGGATTACTGCGTGTAGGCGTAGAAGGGTTTTGGCAGCTCTGGTTCGCTGGCACTGACGCTAGCAGTCAGCTATGGGTCGCTGACCACTGCAGCTCATGCGCTGCTCAGCATCTTCAACCCTTGCTCTTATGTGTAATGTTTCTTGTAATCATACCCAACATTACATTAGCATTTTCCACTGCCACCTGGGCTTGCTCCAGCACCTTTCTTGTATGATTTATGATAACACCTAGATCCCTTTCCTTTTCTATCTTTCTAAAATTTCTCACTCCCATCATGTAATTATAATCCTTATTGGATCTTCCCATGTAGATGTATGTACATTAGTCTACATTAAACCCCATCTGCCAGATCACAGACCATTTTGTATCATCGGCGAATTTTGCATGTATTTTTATTGATTCGATGTCGTTGTCCAAACCATCTTATCAGAATTCAGATCATTCTAGACGGTCTTACTCTTCCTTGTATCAGTTGCAAGACATCATTTTAAGAAAGTCACCCATAAAAATGTCCATTTTAAGAAAGTCACCCATAAAAATGTCCATTTTAAGAAAGTCACCCATAAGAATATCAATTTTAAGAATGTCACGCAAAAAATTCTCCATTTTAAGAATGTCACCCTAAAAAAAATCTCCATTTTAAGAAAGTCACCCATAAAAATGTCCATTTTAAGAATGTCACCCTAAAAAATGTCAATTTTCAGAAATTCACTCATAAAAATGTCCATTTTAATAAAGTCACCCATAAAAATGTCAATTTTAAGAATGTCACGCTAAAAATTCTCCATTTTAAGAATGTCACCCTAAAAAAAATCTCCATTTTAAGAATGTCACCCATCAAAATATCCATTCTTAGAACATCACCCATAAAATTACTTGTTATATACCGTAATCTCTTTGACCACCTCAAAGTGCATCCAAAAGTTAGCGTAGACCAAAACACATCAAAACTTCAGCCTAAGGGAAGTAATCGCGGATAATGTGTTCATAATTACTATTATTTCCCTTACTTGCAAGTTTAAACAATCAAACGACTTTATTTCCATTGCTGGGCTTGTGGTAGCTATTGTTGGTCGTGGTGGCTTTTTTTGTTATGTGTGTTTTTTTAATGCCCACAATGAGTAAGTTTACTCTTTTGTACGCCCTGAAAAAGAGGGTTAAATGACGGGTTGTCGCAGCATTCCTCACATCCCGAGCGTGCTGATGAAGGTGGACCGAAATCCACCAGGCAGTTGTGCAATGCTCTTTGCAATTGTTGTATTTTTTTCATTAGTTATTAATTAAATGTTCTCTCGTTCTGAGCTACACATACCCGAGTCAGCTCAATTGACGATATATTTATTCAAAAATAAATCACGGCCAATTTATTGTTGCATTACATAAAATGCATCATCATCATTGGTGTCTCTGTGGACCATGCGCGTGGCGTCCTGTGAGCTTTGTCCATCTCTGTCTACTGTATCTCGACACTGTCTGCTATGGCTTTAAAGGCCGATCCGGGAGAGACAGTCCCTGCCACAGATCGTATAACCACAGCTGAGGAGGCAGCTTGCCCGGCTGTTCCTTGATCTCTTCAGTCTTTCTCCTTTCTCTGCAGCCAGAGGACCTCTACGAGCGTCAGCACCCACTGAACTCCTTCTGTCTCCAATCAGCTCCATCCTGAGCAGTCGTTTCCGAGCCTTCTGATGGGATATCTCACGACATCACGTCTCTCGACTGGCCCATTCTTCGATGACCAACTGTCCATAGAGGATATCCTTTGGCAGCCTCTCCTCCATGCAGTGAATGGCCCCCAACAATCAAAGGGGTAATACAATTACGAGTCATAATTGTATATCAACTTTGGGGGCCGAATGTGCAACAGCAACTAGAGACATATTTGACCCTAGTATCATAGTCAGCTCTTGTTCGCTGACTAAGACTCCATTCCGTTTCCAGCTGTCGACCCTGGAAACAGGCTCCACTAGGGTAGTCTGGCTAAGAGGGTAGAGATCGCAGAGGGAAGGCACATCCTGTACCCAAAACAGGTCAGGAGAGGTCAGGTCATCCCGTAACCGGTGAGATCGTTGGACCACACATAAAGACACCTTCACAACCCCACGCCACCCTTCTCTGTCAGATGCCGCTGCCTGTGACTCTTCTGGTCGGAGATTGGTCCATTCTTTATGTTGTCCTCCATCTCTTTTTGGGACGGCCTCTTTGACGTACCCAAAACACACCATCTAAAACTGGATGTGTCGGGCCGAAAGGTACACATATCGGAGCCTCACTGTAAACTGCAACACAAAATTACAGCGTCCTTTTTAGGTGAACCACAGAAGAAGAAGAAAAAGAATAATTTAATATATAATTATCATGTCCTTTCTTACTATATTTCGGGCATGGGACACCAAACATGACTGCTGATTCCAAGAAGGGACTAATCAGTGTGTGACGACCACAGCATGACTTGCATGAGAAATGTTGAACCTGGATACATCGGGCCACACATCCTGGTACCTGGAGGGGCAACACAATATTCAGGCCTCACATCCTGGTAGTTGATGTGGCAACACATTATCCAGGCCTCATATCCTGGTACCTGGAGGGGCAACACATTATCCAGGCCTCAAATCCTGGTACCTGGAGGGGCAACACATTATCCAAACCTCACATCCAAGTTGTTGGAGGGGCAACTCATTATCCAAACCTCACATCCAAGTAGTTGGAGGGGCAACTCATTATCCAGACTTCACATCCTGGTAGTTAGAGGGGCAACTCATTATCCAGACCTCACATCCTGGTAGTAGGAGGGGCAACATTATCCAGACCTCACATCCTGGTAGATGGAGAGGCAACTCATTATCCAGACCTCACATCCTGGTAGTTGGAGAGGCAACTCATTATCCAGACCTCACATCCTGGTAGTTGGAGCGGCAACTCATTATCCAGACCTCACATCCTGGTAGATGGAGAGGCAACTCATTATCCAGACCTCACATCCTGGTAGTTGGAGGGGCAACTCATTATCCAGACCTCTCATCCTGGTAGTTTGAGGGGCAACTCATTATCCAGACTTCACATCTAAGTAGTTGGAGGGGCAACATTTGTAGCAGATCCCACTGTTTGCCCTAGGGTTATTGTAACTCAGAACATTATCACACTCATCCACATCAATCATGACCACACACAGCAAATAATATAGCACACAGCAGATGGCATATTTACTATATAATACTCATACCAGAAAAATGAGTAGAGAAATTACAAACACAATACAATACATATCATCTTAACTAAATATTCCTATATTATATATATGTTTATATAAATATTAAACTAAAGCGGAAATTGTAAGCATTAGCTATTGATGGTATTCCCAACTATCTGAAACCCAGTTCTATTGCTGTACACACATCACACACACATCTCTTTAACTGCATCCTCAACACACCTTATAAAAAACTCTTCCTCACTCAAATCCCCTCAGGCGGGCGATCTGGACATAATGCATTCAATGTATTCTATGTATACTCACAACTGTAGAACATACCTCGTTCCCTCGGTGTCTACACACACATCTAGATCTCACCTAGTCGATCTACACACTCACTTAACTCGTCAGAACATACCTCGTTCAAAAGGTGTTCCTGCGCACAACACACATTCAGATTGTCTATTAATACAAAACTCCAACACACACACCTATTTGAGCAGATGGCCCCGACTCAATGGCGTATGTTCTATCTCCAACATTCGTACAACAGTCTATCAATCGCTCCACTATCTAAGTCGGTGAGCTAAACCAGACTCCTATCTACATTCACTCATCCCCTTTCCATGCCAGCCTGCTTGAGCTACACTTTGCTACTCTCAAGCAGTATCAGAGCTGACCAATGGATCTCAGGATGGTGGCTCTATTCAGTCGTTATTGGAACGAATTACTCTGAACACCTGTCACTCATCTATCGCAGCAAGCTCCGCTGCCCTCCCGTCTGTCACTCACCCACCTCTGCCCAAATCGGAACGTCAGTAGTCAGTTCCTACCTGTACATTGTTTCCCCAACTCCGAATTCCTTTGTTGAGACGCGGAGTGACCTTGGCATAGTGACCAGAAAGAGAGTGACATTGGCACACATTCAGGTACTTTTTTTCTCAGCAACCAACATCACCCCTGCCCTAAACTCTCATGCTCGGGGTGGAACTGTTACACATTATCCAGGCCTCATATCCTGGTAGTTGAAGGGGCAACTCATTTTCCATACCTCACATCCCTTGGAGGGGCAACTCATTATCTAGGCCTCACATCCTGGTAGTTGGTGCATGAGGCACACAGACGGGCTCGTTCTATGGAACTCTTCATAAAGCTGCTGCTATTGTTGTTGTTGTCGCTGTTAATTTTGTTGTTGTTGATGTTGTTATTGTTGCTGTTGTTGTTATTGTTGTTGCAGATGTTGTTGCAGATGTTGTTGCAGATGTTGTTGTCGTTGTCGTTGTCGTTGTCGTTGTTGTTGTTGTTGTTGTTGTTGTTGTTGTTGTTGTTGTTGTTGTTGTTGTTGTTGTTGTTGTTGTTGTTGTTGTTGTTGTTGTTGTTGTTGTTGTTGTTGTTGTTGTTGTTGTTGTTGTTGTTGTTGTTGTTGTTGTTGTTGTTGTTGTTGTTGTTGTTGTTGTTGTTGTTGTTGTTGTTGTTGTTGTTGTTGTTGTTGTTGTTGTTGTTGTTGTTGTTGTTGTTGTTGTTGTTGTTGTTGTTGTTGTTGTTGTTGTTGTTGTTGTTGTTGTTGTTGTTGTTGTTGTTGTTGTTGTTGTTGTTGTTGTTGTTGTTGTTGTTGTTGTTGTTGTTGTTGTTGTTGTTGTTGTTGTTGTTGTTGTTGTTGTTGTTGTTGTTGTTGTTGTTGTTGTTGTTGTTGTTGTTGTTGTTGTTGTTGTTGTTGTTGTTGTTGTTGTTGTTGTTGTTGTTGTTGTTGTTGTTGTTGTTGTTGTTGTTGTTGTTGTTGTTGTTGTTGTTGTTGTTGTTGTTGTTGTTGTTGTTGTTGTTGTTGTTGTTGTTGTTGTTGTTGTTGTTGTTGTTGTTGTTGTTGTTGTTGTTGTTGTTGTTGTTGTTGTTGTTGTTGTTGTTGTTGTTGTTGTTGTTGTTGTTGTTGTTGTTGTTGTTGTTGTTGTTGTTGTTGTTGTTGTTGTTGTTGTTGTTGTTGTTGTTGTTGTTGTTGTTGTTGTTGTTGTTGTTGTTGTTGTTGTTGTTGTTGTTGTTGTTGTTGTTGTTGTTGTTGTTGTTGTTGTTGTTGTTGTTGTTGTTGTTGTTGTTGTTGTTGTTGTTGTTGTTGTTGTTGTTGTTGTTGTTGTTGTTGTTGTTGTTGTTGTTGTTGTTGTTGTTGTTGTTGTTGTTGTTGTTGTTGTTGTTGTTGTTGTTGTTGTTGTTGTTGTTGTTGTTGTTGTTGTTGTTGTTGTTGTTGTTGTTGTTGTTGTTGTTGTTGTTGTTGTTGTTGTTGTTGTTGTTGTTGTTGTTGTTGTTGTTGTTGTTGTTGTTGTTGTTGTTGTTGTTGTTGTTGTTGTTGTTGTTGTTGTTGTTGTTGTTGTTGTTGTTGTTGTTGTTGTTGTTGTTGTTGTTGTTGTTGTTGTTGTTGTTGTTGTTGTTGTTGTTGTTGTTGTTGTTGTTGTTGTTGTTGTTGTTGTTGTTGTTGTTGTTGTTGTTGTTGTTGTTGTTGTTGTTGTTGTTGTTGTTGTTGTTGCTGTTGCTGCTGCTGCTGCTGCTGCTGCTGCTGCTGCTGCTGCTGCTGCTGCTGCTGCTGCTGCTGCTGCTGCTGCTGCTGCTGCTGCTGCTGCTGCTGCTGCTGCTGCTGCTGCTGCTGCTGCTGCTGCTGCTGCTGCTGCTGCTGCTGCTGCTGCTGCTATTTGTTGTGTGTTTTTTTTGTTTGTTTTTTTTTTAATGTCCATAATGAGTGTGTTTGATCTTTCGTGCGTCCAGTTTTAACTGGTGGATTGCAGTAGCTTTTCTCACATCCCGAGTGTGCTGATGAAGATGGATATGACTCCTACATGCGGTTAAGCTATGCTTGATTTCATCTTCATGTCGCCCACTAATACGGGGATGACATCGATCCCCCAACCTTGTTAGCCAGACAGCCACGAAACTGCCAGTTTCAAGGGAGAATTGTGAGGAAGTGAAGCGGTGTCTTGGTCAGTTTATTTCACCTGATCCTGACTAACATTGTTTGATCAGCATGTCGTACCTGTCCTGTAGAAGAAGAAAAGGAAGAAGAAGAAGAGGAAGAAGAAGACGACAAAGAAGAAAAAGAGAAAGAAGAAGAAGAGGAAGAAGAAGAAGAAGAAACGCGCGTGTGTCAAGGGTCAGGTCGGTGTAGCGAGTAGTGACCTTTGACATCTGGAGTAAACTGTGAATCCATTCGCGATATCTCCAAATCATTTGTTTGTGGGATCAAGATGCTGAGCAGCGCATGAGGTGCAGTGGTCAGCGACCCATAGCTGACTGCTAGCGTCAGGGCCAGCTCATGAGCTGCAGCGGTCAGCGACCCATAGCTGACTGCAAGCGTCAGGGCCAGCGAACCATAGCTGACTGCTAGCGTCAGGGCCAGCGCATGAGCTGCAGCGGTCAGCGACCCATAGCTGACTGCTAGCGTCAGGGCCAGCGCATGAGCTGCAGCGGTCAGCGACCTATAGCTGACTGCTAGCGTCAGGGCCAGCGAACCATAGCTGACTGCTAGCGTCAGGGCCAGCGCATGAGCTGCAGCGGTCAGCGACCCATAGCTGACTGCTAGCGTCAAGGCCAGCGAACCAGAGCTGCCAAGACCCTTCTACACCTCCACGCGGTGGTCCTGGATAACAGGCTGCAGCAGGGCAGACTGGCTAAGGAGAAGGGATCGAAGAGGGAATGCTAACCTGGCACTAAAGAAATTCTTGCTGAAGTTGGATGTGTTGCATAAAAATGTGCAAATATCGCAGTCAAGCTGTAAACTAGAGACACAACGCATTCCGTTCTACGGACTTCATCCTGTTGCTTGCAAAGCCCTGTTCATGACTTGTTAGCGGGAGATTGAGAACGAACGAAGAAGAAGAAGGAGGAGGAGGAGAATAAACAGAAGGAAGGAAGAGGAAAAAAGAAAAAGAGCACTTTTGAAATACATATTTGTTTTTAGTTGACTAGTCCATATTTGCTAAAGTCATTGTGACTTCCAAATATATTCAGAAGGAGGTAGCCGTTCCAATGCCCAACCGCTCCTTTACTCCTTTAGCAGCCTCTTACGACACCGCCTGGCAGATTTATGCTGTGACTTCTTTGCAACTCCTTTCGGGTCTCGGTAAAACAGACGCCTTCCGTGCATTCGTTCGATGAATCCGCGCATTACAAGCAAATGGTTTGGCTTGTTTTGGCTTGGCTAGGTTTGGCTTGGCTTGGTTTGGCTTGGCTTGGTTTGGCTTGGCTTGACTTGGCTTCGTCCGTTCTCAATCTCCCGCTACGAAACCCTGAAAGGGCTTGAGTAGCAGAATGTAGTCCAGAGAACGGAATGCGTTGTGTCGTAGTTTACAGCTTGCCTGCGATATTTGCACCTTTCAGTTCAACACATCCGACTTCTCCAGTACTTTTTATAGTACTGGATTAGTATTCTCTCGTCGATCCCTTCTCCTTAGCCAGTCTGCCCTGCTACAGAGTGTTATCCAGGATCACCGCGTGGAGGTGTAGAAGGGTCTTGGCAGCTCTGGTTCGCTGGCCTTGACGCTAGCAGTCAGCTATGGGTCGCTGACTACTGCACCTCATGCGCTGCTCAGCATCTTGATCCCACAAACAAATGATTTGGAGATATCGCGTATGGATTCCCAGTTTACTCCAGATGTCAAAGGTCACTACTCGCTACACTGACCTGACCCTTGACACGCGCGCGTTTCCGCGGGCACTGTTTGTTTATTGTAGGCCAGAATCAGCCCGAGCGGTCCCCGATCCAGACCGCTTTACGATCGCCCAGTGTTTGTGGCTCTAATCATTGGCCGGACACTTCGGTGATTAATTTGCCCGTCTCAGTGGCATTATCTCAGAGGTTCTCAAACCAGTGGTCGCGAGGTAAGGGTGTCCGCCTCGGGTGTTTTGGCGGTCGCCTGTTCGAATGACGGTGGAGACCGGGATTTTTTTGTTTCTGGAACTTCTGGTGAAAATTACCCTGATCTCTGAGTAATGAGATCGGACTCCCGTGTTGAGTGTCGAGCACATAAAAAATTCTTGCCTGGACAAAATTAAAAGACTTATGAGCTGTCCCCATTGCTTAGACACCCGAGCATTCGTTTGGCAACAAAGCAACAGTTGATAAACAGTATATTTGTGCCGATTTTGTGCTACCATTGCTCTGTCAAGGGCGTGCGAGAGCAGAATTTCGACTTGTGAAATGAAGTGTTTGAGGAAAGTCATCGGTGTTACCAAAAGAGGCAGAATGCGGAATGATGACATTCCACGTATGGTCGGCACTACGGCTTGTGTCGAATACATTTCCAGACAGAAAATAAGTTGGTTTGGTCATCTCATGAGAATGCACCCTCACCATCTTCCACTGCTGGCTTACAACGCTGGTAGATCTGGCTACAGGGCAAGAGGGCGGCCGTGAGGTAGGTGGATAGATGACATTAGAGTGATTGTGCAACGACAAGGGCTCACATTAACCGACGCAACGCACTTGGCGCAGGATAGACGACGCAAGCTCCCCACGACGCTAAACGGCACAAGTGGAAGGAAAACTAACTACCTAACTAATAAAATTAAAATTTCAAGTTAAAAATGTACCCAAATGTATTATTTCTGCCCTTCCCCCATGTGGCTTGTTAAGATCGGCTATATATGGCGCCTAACTGACTGCGGGTCAACTTAGATCTAGTGTTTGAGTCTATAAAGATGGACTACGAGAAACTGGTTGTATACAGACTCTGCAGAGTCTTCTAAACCAGTATAAAGAAGTTAAGTTATGTGTAAATAAAATCGTTCAGATGTCTTCTTTTTCTTCTTCATCTTCTTCGTTTTCGTCCTCTTTTTCTTCCTATTCATCTTCTTCTTCAGCTTCTTCTTCGTCGTCTTGTTCTTTCTTAAGAGTTCTTCCCAAAAAGGACTTTCGAGGCACAGTGTCGTAGTGTTTAGTGAGGCTGCGGTATCAGATTTTGCATGCATTTATTGGGGCCAGGTTTGCCTTACCTCTTCCATCCCTAATCTCTTAGCCAGGCTACATGGAGGAGGAATATGGTCTTCGTCAGTTAGGGGTCACTGACCCTGGTGTACGCAGCCAGCTATGAATCGCTGGCTACTTGACAGAGTAAAAAAATTGTTGCTCTTCACAAACGAAGATGCGGCATATTCAAGCGGCTTTTTGTCTAGATGATATATCTTGCACGCTGCTTTTGGATTATAGTAAAGAAGAACTGCGCTGGTCATCAACATCACGCTCTCGTCCTGAGCTACCTTGGACCAGTGGCAAGACAAGACTGTTAGTCGAGACGACTGGCGGTAACTAAGGTTGCAAGAACTCGCGCGATCGCAGCGAGAGAAAAACTCTGTGTCTGCCAAATCGGACAAGTCGTGATTCGAACCTATTCCTTTGGAAGTGTGAAATATGCGTCTGACTCCTAGACCACACTGCCATCAGTTCACTACTGTCAGGGAATTCACTGCTGCGCCTTCTTCCCCGGTTGGATTCCATGTCGTATCTCCAGATACTGAGCAGCGCATGACCTGGGGTGGTCAGAGACTGATTTCTTGGCAGCCCCAGCGATGCAGAGCTGCTAAGACCCTTCTACACTTCCACGCGGTGATCCTGGATAGCAGGCTACAGCATGGCAGACTGGCTAAAGAGAAGTGGTCGAAGAGGGATGGCTAACCCGGTACTCAAAAATGCCTTCTGAAGTCGGATATGTCGGACCGAAAATTTCAAATATCACAGCCAAGCTGCAAACTACGACACAGCACATTCCATTCTCTGACTACATTTTACCTTGCATAGCCCTTTTCATTGCTTGGCATCGGGAGTTTGAGAACGAACGAAGAAGTATCTCCATTAACACTTTATGAACCACTGACTGGCCTAACGTAAACGTTGTTCGCCCATGGTGTGAGTGTCTAGCAGACACAAAGGTATCAACCAATCAGGTCAATGTGCACATTAGCTGACCCAATCATCTGGGATCGTGGCAATGAAAAATCTGACATCTTGGCTACAATAACACCAGTAATTGGAACATCAGATATTAACTAACTCACTCCATAGAAGCCGATACTTCGGCCCCCAAACTTTCTTAGAATGCCCGTACAGCAGAGTCCCCCAGCCTTTCACTGACCACAGACCAGTAGAAAAATGCCAAAAAATTGTCGCTGACGTCAAGAATTTCTCTCGGTCGGGTGAAAAAAAGGAAACATCTTTCACGAGCTGGTGAAAATAGGAAGAATTTTTGTAAGTACTTAATATAGGAAACATTTTTTAGCAGACTTAACATTAGGAAACATTTTTTGGCGGACTTAACAATAGGAAACAAGTTTTGGTGGACTTAACAATAGGAAACAAGTTTTGGCGGACTTAAGAATAGGAAACAAGTTTTGGCAGACTTAACAAAAGGAAACAAGTTTTGGCGGACTTAACAAAAGGAAACATTTTTTGGCAGACTTAACAAAAGGAAACATTTCTTGGCAGACTTAACAAAAGGAAACAAGTTTTGGCGGACTTAACAATAGGAAACATTTTTTGGCAGACTTAAAACAATGGGAAACAAGTTTTAGGGGACTTAACAATAGGAAACATTTTTCCGCAGACTTAACAAAAGGAAACAAGTTTTGGCAGACTTACAATAGGAAACAAGTTTTGGCGGACTTGACAATTGGGAAACAAGTTTTGGCGGACTTATAAATATGAAGATTTTTTCCCGGATGTGAAAATAGAAAGATTTTTTCGCGAACTGCTGAAAAAAGGAAAATTTTTCGAAAGCCGCTGAGGAGGAAATAAAAACCATTATTTATAGAATATTTTGTGTTTAAGTTTGTAAGTCTTAATTTATCAAATGAAAATTCTGTCAGCATCATCATGTAGCAGGTCCTTTGCAGAACGTCGCTCTCACAACAGCCGATCTGTAAGACTCTCGATCTCTATCCAGAACTCCTGCCTCTGTGGCTCTCACAACAGCCGATATGTAAGACTCTCGATCTCTATCCAGAAGTCCCGCCATTGTGGCTCTCACAACAGCCGATCTGTAAGACTCTCGATCTCTATCCAGAAGTCCCGCCACTGTGGCTCTCACAACAGCCGATCTGTAAGACTCTCGATCTCTATCCAGAACTCCTGCCTCTGTGGCTCTCACAACAGCCGATCTGTAAGACTCTCGATCTCTATCCAGAAGTCCCGCCACTGTGGCTCTCACAACAGCCGATCTGTAAGACTCTCGATCTCTATCCAGAAGTCCCGCCACTGTGGCTCTCACAACAGCCGATCTGTAAGACTCTCGATCTCTATCCAGAAGTCCCGCCACTGTGGCTCTCACAACAGCCGATCTGTAAGACTTTTGATCTCTAGCCACAACTCCCGCCTTTGTCGTTGGCATATTCAGCACCTCCGTGATGTCTTGTGTCCATCTTCCCCTCGGTCTGCGTCTGCCCCGCTTCCCAGACCCCATGCCCTCCAGTATAGTTCTGTCCAGGCCATTATGAGGTTTGATGTGACCAAAATATTTTAGCTTTCTGGACAAGATATTGTTTACTAACCTATTTCCGTAGATATCCGGTTCTTGTGGAATCATTTGACCCAACCAGTCACTTAGACAGACTGGGTCTACTATCAGATAAGTAGACCATTGTTTCCTTATAGGTTGATTTGTTAGTTCAGTATTGTTGTTATTTGTAGTCCCCGATGAAGGCCTATTGGTCGTAACGTAGGTTTTGTTTGTGTTTTCGTCTCGGTGCGGTATCTGGCCATACCCATTTTTTGAATTGTGATTAAACTCAACCTTAATCAACTTTTACATTTTTTTCATTTGTTTTTTTCCCATTGTAGGATATCTGCATTTTTTATTTTTCAGCACCCATGAACATTCTATAGTTAATTATAATCACCAGAAACCGAACAGAAATGCTTAGAGAAATGTTGAAGAAAGCAAAAGTTCATTCAGATAAAGATGGTGCGCAATCTGCTACTACGTCTTTGCTAGAATATTTGGTACCAGTTTGTGCAGTTGTTTCTGAGAGACGAATCGGTGCATTGACACGTCTGTTTGGTTTTGATCACTGAGATGGCTGGATAAAGTCTTCTCTTACAAATAGGTAGCCGAAAATACGACCCACAATTTAATGGATATCCGCAGTTTAGATGTTACCTTCTGTCATCTATCATTTTCATCATCAGGCAGCATGTCCTTTATAGAACGTCGCTCCCATCACAGTCTGTCTGAAAGAAACTCGTTCTCTTGCCAAAACACCAGCTTCCACCACAGTCACACCCAGGCATTCCTGGATATCTTGGTGCCATCGTCTTCTTGGTCTACCCCTTCCTCTTTAGCCTGGCACCATACCTTCCATCACTGTTCTCTCAAGACCGTTGTATCTCTTGATGTGACCAAAGTATTTGCATTATCTAGCCAAAATGGAATTGATAAACCAGTTCTCCTCTATGCTCAACTCTTGCCGAATGTCTACATTAGTCTTTTTCTCTGTCTATGATATTCTGAGAAACTTTCTGAAACATTTTGATTCGAAGAATTCCATTCTTTGTCTAGAAATGTTGGTAATCTTCCATGATTAGCAGCCATATACTGCCAATGGAAGAACACAGGCTCCCAAGACTTTCACTTGTGTGGTTTTGTTGGTGCTCTGCCATAATTTCTTCAGGCTGTTCAGGCGCTGCATTGCCATGGCTAGTCTTCTTCTGATCTATTTCGAGCAGTCGACATTCTTGTCAATTCTGGAGCCCAGATATTCAAAATTTTATATAATCTACACTAAAAAATTGAGGCAATTTCCCATCATCATCATCATGTGGCATGTTCATCATCATCATGTGGCATGTTCATCATCATCATGTGGCATGTTCATCATCATCATGTGGCATGTCCTTGGCAGAGCGTCGCTCTCATCACAGCCATTCGATACTGATCTCGACCTTGCAGTCAGTCTACTCGATCAGCGGTCAGTCTAATCCATCAGCAGCCAGTCTAATCGATCAGCGGTTAGTCTAATCTATCAGCAGTCAGTCTACTTGATCAGCGGTCAGTCTACTCGATTAGCAGTCAGTCTACTCGATCAGTGGTCAGTCTACTCGATCAGCAATCAGTCTACTCGATCAGCGGTCAGTCTACCCGTCAGCTCCATGTTCCAGAAAGCAGTCAGTCCACCCGCCAGCTCCATGTTCAGGGTCTCCTTGATGTCTTGTGTCCATCTACGCCTTGGTCGACCTCTGCCTCATCGTCCTGATACAATGCCCTCCAGAACTGCCTTCTCCAGTCCATCATGGCACTTGATGTGGCCGAAAATCTTCAGTTTTCGAGAAATAAGATTATAAGCCACTTCTCTGTCCAACAATCGCACTCTTGTTTCATTTGACAACAATCACATTCTTGCACAACTTTAACACGTACCCTCGGGGTTAGCCCCTCCCATTGCACTTTGGTTGGGCTGGCTTCTGAGAGCGCACAAACCTAGCATAGGTACATACAGATGCACACATGCATCCAATCACTGGTTTATGCGTCTTAATATCGCCCAATTTATTACGGTCTGGGGTGTAATAGACGCGCCTCCGCCAGTAGAAACTAGTGAAGCAAACACTCAAATCTTGCAGGATGGTTTTATTAGTTTTTTTCTTTATCCAAGGTGTTTTTAGGATTCTTATCTAGCATTTTCTCTCGAAATCCCCGATATTCTCTCTTAACATGTGTGTGATGGTCCATGTTTCGCCTCCGTACATTGCCACAAGGATTACGCATGTTCCGAGGATCTTCCATTTGAATTCTTTGTTAGTATTGTGCCACACATTTTGTATGCTATTCAATTCTCTTCAATCACATAATTTCTCAGCATGACATGTTTTATTGTTGTTGTTGACTTTGCGAGCATGTAACCTTTTTATTTGTGGGTCTATATACACGATTTATTTGTGTGTAGAGACATAAATGAATGAAACATGTGTTGGTGAATGTTTTTTGTTGTGTGTGTGTGTGTTAGTTTCTGAGATAGAAGGAAAATGAAGGTGAAAATATTCAAAAACAGCACAGATATTTAGACTTGCCTATTTTGCCTATTGTGGAAAGTGTAGCCTAGTAAGTGTAGCTTACTAAGACTGGGATTACTGCGCGCCAGGGTTCGAAATCTCGGACCAACATAACAACAATCAGGGCGTAGTTTGTTCCTGGTACGACCGCTCCTCTAGTCGACCCAGCTGTAAACGGATTTTTTGCGTATTTAGTAGGGGTATGTATAACAGCAAGGAAGGGAACTGATCACCCCACCTCACATAGGCTGCAGCTTAGTACATGAAGAGTTATCTTCATCCCTGACGGCAAGGAAGGGAACTGGTCACCCCACCTCACATAGGCTGCAGCTTAGTACATGAAGAGTTATCTTCATCCCCGACGGCAAGGAAGGGAACTGGTCACCCCACCTCACATAGGCTGCAGCTTAGTACATGAAGAGTTATCTTCATCCCCGACGGCAAGGAAGGGAACTGGTCACCCTACCTCACATAGGCTGCAGCTTAGTACATGAAGAGTTATCTTCATCCCCTACGGAAATTGTTGCCATATGACTGACCTTCACCTTTATCTTGTCTGGTAAATCCGTGAATTTCCCACAAAGCACTGAAAGTGTTTGTAAGCAGCAATAATTGTGTCGTGGACCGGCAGGAAGTTTCCGAAGACCAGCACAGGTTGGGATACCTGGCCACACAGCTTATATATTGTCTTGTACAGGTGTTGCACTTATATATTGTTTTGTACAGGTGTTGCACTTATATATTGTCTTGTACAGGTGTTGCACTTATGTATTGTCTTGTACAGGTGTTGCACTTATGTATTGTCTTGTACAGGTGTTGCACTTATGTATTGTCTTGTACAGATGTTGCACTTATATATTGTCTTGTACAGGTGTTGCACTTATATATTGTTTTGTACAGGTGTTGCACTTATATATTGTCTTGTACAGGTGTTGCACTTATGTATTGTCTTGTACAGGTGTTGCACTTATATATTGTCTTGTACAGGTGTTGCACTTATATATAAAATTATCTCCATATTAAGTATTCCAAAAGTTATCAACATGTACTGCAGTGACGTGGGATTCTAGCAAGACAGAACAGAACTCTATGTCTGTCACAGACTATCATGGTGCCAAGTGCCCGTGGCATGGCGCGACGGAATAATCATTTCCTTGTACAAGGGAAAGGGCTCCCGTCTGGAATGCAGTAATTACAGGCCTATTATCCTACTGTCCGTCCCCGGCAAGGTCTTCACACATGTGCTCCACTCCAGGCTGCAGCCCCTTTTAATGAGGCATCGTCGCTCCCAACGGTCAGGGTTCACAGCTTCTCGCTCCACCACTGACGCGATTCTCACACGCCGCCATCTCACGTAACACCGTGAGTTTAATCGCAATCTCCACGTCGCCTACGTTGGCCTACGGGCTGCCTTCGATTTTGTGGACGGACATGCCCTGTGGAAGGCCCTACAATACGTTGATATCCCAACTTGTTGAAACTAATTGAGCAGTTTCACAGACACACCAGCGCTATAATTCGGTTCAGGCGGGATCTCACAGAAGAGTCCTCCACATCATCTGGTGTCCGACAGGACCACAAGCGGGATCTCACAGATGAGTTCTCCACATCATCTGGTGTCCGACAGGACCACGGGCGAGATCTCACAAAGGAGTTCTCCACATGACCTGGTGTGGTGTCCGACAGGACCACGGGCGAGATCTCCCAAAGGAGTTCTCCACATGACCTGGCGTGGTGTCCGACAGGACCACGGGCGAGATCTCACAAAGGAGTTCTCCACATGACCTGGTGTGGTGTCCGACAGGACCACGGGCGAGATCTCACAAAGGAGTTCTCCACATGACCTGGTGGGGTGTCCGACAGGACCACGGGCGAGATCTCACAAAGGAGTTCTCCACATGACCTGGTGTGGTGTCCGACAGGACCACGGGCGAGATCTCACAAAGGAGTTCTCCACATGACCTGGTGTGGTGTCCGACAGGACCACGGGCGAGATCTCACAAAGGAGTTCTCCACATGACCTGGCGTGGTGTCCGACAGGACCACGGGCGAGATCTCACAAAGGAGTTCTCCACATGACCTGGTGTCCGACAGTCCTGCGGTCTCGTCCCTGCACTTTTTGAACTGGATCATCAGACAGTCTTCTGCACACAACCCAGGGGCCCTCGCCGGTAACTCCTCTGTAACCGATCTCGTCTACGCTGATGACGCCATCATACCGGGATACGATTCATAGGCCCAAGTAGGCCCCCTAGTGGCACTGGATCGATCCGCTACCCACCTAGGCTTGCACATTTCCTGGACGAAGACGAAGATCCAAACCCTCAGCAGGGCCCCTCTGCGCTGAGCGTCACCGTGAACGACAACCCTGTTGCAGACACCGAGGACTTCGTCTACCTCGGCAGCAGGCAGTCCTCTGACGCACGCAGCAGTCACGACATCACCCGTAGGATTGGCTTACCAGCTTCATCCACGCACTCGCTCATCAGAGTCTGGTTCCAGCGAAGGTTCTCCCTGGAGACCAGGTTTGGTATCTATCTCTCTACATTGTCTCCATTCTCTGTACGGCTCTGAGTACTGGACATTACTACAGCAGGACCGGCAGCGTCTTGAGACCTTGGGCCTACACAATCAGAGGCGCATCCTCGGGATCGTCTGCAATGACATGATTTCCAACGATTTCAACGATTGATCGCCGTCGCCTCTCCCTCTTCCGTCACGTTGCTCGCCTTTTCCGGGAAGTCCCAGCCCACGAGATACTCCAAAAGGCTTTGGGCGCAACTTACCCAAGAAGTCTTGCTCATCCTGGAGACGTCCTGCGGTCCGCCCTCCCAACACCTGGCTAAAACAGATCGCCACGTCCCCAACAGAACTGCAGGCAGCTTGGGACGTGGCCATCAGTCATGGTCACTCGACACGACTGACCCTGGTCGTCTAAGCGCACTATTCATCGACTGGTCAAAGGCAGCTCAGGACGAGAGAGTGGGGTTGATTCATTGCGCAAATCTTCCTCACTGTAAACCCAAATCACCGCGAAAGTCACCCATTTCAGCGGCACAGCAAAAGGAAAAGATTGCCCACTCGGATGAACAGAGAGAGTGGTCTTCATCACACCTGATGGACGAACATCACCTTATTTTGCTCAGCATACTTCAACGCTTATAAATTACTTCTGAATTCAAGATGAATTGCACGTGTCATAATGAAAGAGCGCCAAAGAAAGTGGCTCATTTTTCAAAGAAGCAAACTAAGAAGGCTCTTGAAATGGGATAGGGAGATAACTCAAGCGTGCATTAAAGGGAGGGTATAATACGTTGTATATATTTAATCCTTACTGCCCTTGTTTGTTCTCCTCCTGCGCTTGTCATGAAAGAAACGTGTTTGTGACGATGGATTATAGTTTATAGATTGTTGTTGTTTTTTAATGCCTACAGTGAGCCCTGAAAAGGGTGTTAAGCGTCGGTTGTATGACCTTTTCTCACACCCTGTGCGTGCTGATGAAGCTGCCATCCAGATTGTTGTGCTATTTTTTGTCTTCATCTGCGTAACGCTAACTACTGCGGGGATTACGTTGATCCACATATCATCAGTCAGACTGCCTTGAAAATAGTCTGTCTCCAGGGAACGCTACTTGGAAGAGAGATTGTGGTCCTAAAACACTCCTCACAGGGGAGACAAACAGCGATAATTGTTGATAGATTTATTAATTCCCTTTCATTGTCTCCAACCAATCATTTAACGAGGTCTATGTAAGTCACGTCAGCATTGTGCCCTCAGCGAATCCACATGAAGCAATCTCGCAACATGGCGGACGATAAGCCGCGTATTTCGACGCTAATTTTCAGCGTCAGGAATAAAAATGTTCTCCCCGTCAACTGAAATTAGGTAAACAGGTCAGGGAAAGCTGAACAGATTTCCATAATTGGATATCAAAAAGCCCTGGAAGAATTACAATCCTCATTGGACTGCTGAAGTACCCAGCGTGGTTCACGAAAATGACATCTGTCATTCTCCAACGTGCATGTCTGTCAGCCCACAGTTAAGTGTGTTAGGTCCACGAGAAGGGCAGAGTGACACCACGGCTCTACCCAGCCTTTTTACAATATACACTTTATGGTGACGTATGAAACCTGAGACAGGCCATCAATTTTATGGAGAAACTCATGACTGATCTCAGAATTCTTCCAATAGTGTCTTCAGGAACAGAAAGTTATTTCATGTGTGCACGCTTAAGAAAGTTCTCAAATGGACAGAATAGACTGCACTCGTCTGTCAATAGTAAAATACTCAAAATAATTAATTTAACTGGTTCAATAACTAAAACGGTTATCTTTGCATGCAAATTATCACTGATATGATTAATTGATTCGCAAGCTTTATTAAAATATTAGAGACGATTAATTGGTTTTGCTAACTCTTTTACAATGTTACAGGGCCGATTAATTGGTGTCTTCTTCTTCTTCTTTTGCGTTCGTTCCAATCTCCCGCTACCAATCACTAAACAGGGCTTTTCAAGTAGCAGGATATAGTCCGGAGAACGAAATGCGTTGTGTCGCTAGTTTACAACTGACTGCGATATTTGTACCTTTCGATCCAACACATCCGTCTTTGACAGGAATTGGTTAGTAAACTTTCTTACAATGTTACAGAGCCGATTAATTGGTTTACAAACTTTCTTACAATGTTACAGAGCCGATTAATTGGTTTAGAAACTTTCTTACAATGTTACAGAGCCGATTAATTGGTTTACAAACTTTCTTACAATGTTACAGAGCCGATTAATTGGTTTACAAACTTTCTTACAATGTTACAGAGCAGATTAACTGGTTTACAAACTTTATTACAATGTTACAAAGCCGATTAATTGGTTTACAAACTTTCTTACAATGTTACAGAGCCGATTAATTGGTTTACAAACTTTCTTACAATTTTTACAGAGCCGATTAATTTGGTTTACAAAACTTTCTTACAATGTCACAGAGCCAAAATACTGGTTTAGGAATATTCCTACAATGTTGCAGAGCCGGTTCATCGGTTTGGAAACATTTTTACAATGTTACAGAGCCGATTAATTGGTGTCTTCTTCTTCTTCTTTTGCGTTCGTTCCAATCTCCCGCTACCAATCCCCAAATAGGGCTTTTCAAGTAGCAGGATATAGTCCGGAGAACGGAATACGTTGTGTCGCTAGTTTACAACTGACTGCGATATTTGTACCTTTCGATCCAACACATCCGTCTTTGACAGGAATTGGTTAGTAAACTTTCTTACAATGTTACAGAGCCGATTAATTGGTTTACAAACTTTCGTACAATGTTCCAGAGCCGATTAATTGGTTTACAAACTTTCTTACAATGTTACAGAGCCGATTAATTGGTTTACAAACTTTCTTACAATGTTACAGAGCCGATTAATTGGTTTTACCAACTTTCTTACAGTGTTACAGAGCCGATTAATTGGTTTACAAACTTTCTTACAATGTTACAGAGCCGATTAATTGGTTTACAAACTTTCTTACAATGTTACAGAGCCGTTTAATTGGTTTACAAACTTTCTTACAATGTTACAGAGCCGATTAATTGGTTTACAAACTTTCTTACAATGTTATAGAGCCGATTAATTGGTTTACAAACTTTCTTACAATGTTACAGAGCCGATTAATTGGTTTACAAACTTTCTTACAATGTTACAGAAGCCGATTAATTGGTTTACAAACTTTCCTACATTGTTACAGAGCTGATTAATTAGTTTACAAACTTTCCTACATTGTTACAGAGCTGATTAATTGGTTTGAAAACTGTTTTTGTCTTGCAACGTTACAATGTTGACTTGAACTATTGCCATACCAAATTTTGAAAGTTTCTCTGTAACAGCCGTTCGTGAATTTATAAATGGCCTTATCTGGAGTCTTACATTTCAAAGGTAATTTTGTCCAATGGGATGAATGAAACTAACATCGCGTTTGGCAACGTAGAGCAGATAATGCTGAAATGGGAAGCTATATTCTTGTTAAGTTACAATGTTGTAGACCTGTTGATGATGTATCTTTTCATGCAAATATGTTGCCTGGTGAGAAATTTGGATTGGATCTTCTGGTAAAGTAAAGGTAAGCTTCCAGGTCCAACCGGTGGAAATCTTGACAGCGCTTACCTGGAAGCTGGACGTTGGCTGAGTGACAACCAATTCTAGACCGGTTCTGGTGATGCAAAGTCAAGTAACGGCCAGCTGTAGAAATCAAAAGATCAAATGACCTGTCCAGCGCTATAGTTCTTCTTCTTCTACGTCTTATTTTTTTCTTCTTCTTTTTTCTCTTCTTCTTCATCCTAATCTTTTTCTTTATTCTTCTTTCTCTTCTTCTTCCTCTTCTTCTTCTTCTTCTTAAATCCTTTTCTTCCTCTTCTTCTTCCTATTCTTCTTCTTTATTCTTCTTTCTCTTCTTCTTCCTTTGTTTCTTTCTCTTCTTCTTCTTTCTCTTCTTCTTCTTCTTCTTCCTCCTTATTCTTATTCTTCTCCTTCTTCTTCTTTATCTTCTTTTTCTTCTTTCTCGTCTTATTCTTTCTCCTCTTCGTCTTCTTCTTCTTCTTCTTCTTTCTCTTCTTCTTCTTCTTCTATTTCTTCTTCTTTCTGTTCTTCTTTTTCTTCTTCATCTTCTTCTTCCATTGCTTTTTCATCTTTTCTTCCGTTTCTTTTTTGGCTTCTACTTTTTCCTCTCCTTCATGTTTGTCTTCTTCTGCTGCTTCTTCTTCTCCCTTTTCTTCTTCATTTTCTTCTTCTCCCTTTTCTTCTTCTTCGTTTTCTTCTTCTTCTTCCTCATATTCGGTGTGTGCCCTGGAATGTAGGATATGACTTTTTATCCTAGTTAGAGCAAGGCTGAGATTTCTGCGTCTTTCGGCCCGAAACATCCGATTTCAGCTGCCCTTTTTTGCGTTATCGAGTTTACCTTCACCCCTGAGTTTCCTATTCTCTTGTCCAGACTACACTAGTGCCCCCTGTTTCCAGGGCCAGTGCTTTGAGGCGAATAATGGTCTTGATCAGTTTTAGTTCGCTGAGCCTGAATCAAGCTGCCAGCTAAACTTTCCTGACTGCCATCAGCTCATTTACTGAATTGCACCTTCAGCCGAGGGACTTGGAGGACGGTCCACGAATCATCTGGTCGCCATACAGTGTTAGAGAGGAGCATGCTGTCACTCTTCTCTTCTCATGTTCGTGTGTCTGTCCTCCCCACACATGTACAAACCTGTTCCTTCTCTATACACGTACACGCCTCTCCCGCTCCCCACACAAGTACACGCCTCTCCCGCTCCCCACACAAGTACACGCCTCTCCCGCTCCCCACACAAGTACACGCCTCTCCCGCTCCCCACACAAGTACACGCCTCTCCCGCTCCCCACACAAGTACACGCCTCTTCCCTCCCCACACAAGTACACACCTCTCCCGCTCCCCACACAAGTACACGCCTCTTCCCTCCCCACACAAGTACACGCCTCTCCCGCTCCCCACACAAGTACACGCCTCTTCCCTCCCCACACAAGTACACGCCTCTTCCCTCCCCACACAAGTACACGCCTCTCCCGCTCCTCACACAAGTACACGTCTCTTCCCTCCCCACACAAGTACACGCCTCTCCCGCTCCCCACACAAGTACACGTCTCTTCCCTCCCCACACAAGTACACGTCTCTTCTCTCCCCACACAAGTACACGCCTCTCCCGCTTACCACACAAGTACACGTCTCTTCCCTCCCCACACAAGTACACGTCTCTTCCTCCCCACACAAGTACACGCCTCTTCCCTCCCCACACAAGTACACACCTCTTCCCTCCCCACACAAGTACACGCCTCTTCCCTCCCCACACAAGTACACGCCTCTTCCCTCCCAACACAAGTACACATCTCTCTCCTCCCCACATAAATACACACCTACCCCCCCACCCCCCCCACAAGTACACATCTCTCTCCTTCCCACATAAATACACACCTCTCACCCCCCTCCCCCCCCCCCACACACAAGTACACATCTATCTCCTCCCTACATAAATACACACCTCCCCCACCCCACACACAAGTACACATCTCCCACACAGAAGTACACATCCCCCTACTCACACAAGTACACATCTCCCCTCTCCCCCACACAGAAGAACACATCCCCCTACTCACACAAGTGCATATCCCCCCACTCACACAAGTACACCCCCCACCACACCCCACATGTCCACATCTCTGCCTAATTGTGTAAGTACAACCGTTAAACAATTCACTAAAACATCGTCATAAACTATAGATTTACTCAATTGAACTAAAATAATTAAAATGTCAACCAAACTAGAACCAAATAAGAAATATCATTGAACAAATTTTACTAAATAACATGGCGAAACTAACAAAGTGGGACAACGTTGAATCTTCCTCCCCTGCTTTGTTCATCCTCAGATCAAGGTCCCGGTTTCTCTTACAGAGGACACCAGAACATCGTTGAATAATAACAAATGAAAGAGTTTAAACTCAACTCCATCAAATAATAATAGAATTGGAACTATATTACATATTTTTCAAGATAAAAGAGGATTTAATATAGGTCAAATACATTTCTGACAAGTTGTGGATGGGTGGTGTTCGGCAGTTAGACATTGTTAAGGGAGGGCAGTGGTGATCATTGTAAAGTGGGTGCGATCCATGTTTGTGTGGTATGTGTTGGTATAGTGTATGTTAATATGCTGTGTGTTGGTATGGTGTGTGTTGGTATGGTGTGTGTTGGTATGGTGTGTGTTGGTGTGGTGTGTGTTGGTATGGTGTGTGTTGGTATGGTGTGTGTTGATATAGTGTATGTTGGTATGGTGTGTGTTGGTATAGTTTATGTTGGTAGGGTGTGTGTTTTTATGGTGTGTGTTTTTATGGTGTGTGTTTTTATGGTGTGTGTTGGTATTGTGTGTGTTGGTATGGTGTGTGCTGGTATGGTGTGTGTTGGTATGGTGTGTGTTGGTATGGTGTGTTGGTATGGTGTGTGCTGGTATGGTGTGTGTTGGTATAGTTTATGTTGGTATGGTGTGTGTTTTTATGGTGTGTGTTGGTATGGTGTGTGTTGGTATGGTGTGTGTTGGTATGGTGTGTTGGTATGGTGTGTGTTAATATTGTCTATGTTGATATGGTATATGTTAATATTGTGTATGTTAATATGGTGTATGTTAATAGTCACTCGGCTCATTTAACAATATTAATTTGTGCCACGTTCCGTGCCGATTTAGACCAGCATGTCAAGGGGTCAATCATATTCATCATCATCGTCTCTCTCTCTTTCTCTCTCTCTCTCTCTCTCTCTCTCTCTCTCTCTCTCTCTCTCTCTCTTGTCCTCTGCCTCCAACAATCTAGTTGCTCCGACAACCTTCCTTTTCAGAAAATAAGCTGAACCAGAAGGAGAATGCCTCCTCCCACAGAATGTCGAACGATATTGGGCATCCAAGAGTAGACTGGCATCCAATGTTTGCGTTAGAACAAGAGAAATAAAACATGTACCTTCTCTTCCATCTTGGAACAACTAATTCTTCTTCTTCTTCTTCTTCTTCTTCTTCTTCTTCTTCTTCTTCTTCTTCTTCTTCTTCTTCTTCTTCTTCTTCTTCTTCTGTCCCGGTTTCTCTTTCAAAGGACACTGTTGTTTGTAAGGCTGTTTTATCTCCATACATCTTTTGTCTCATATCTGTCTCACGAGGCCAGTATTGTTATCTCCCTTCCTGCGTGAGTATATAGCTTTGCAGGATGTGTTCCGCGGTCACGGGCACCTGTCATCTGTCCCAATCCTCATGTTGTTGTAAAGATGACTCTTGAGTCTGTTATGCCCAGTTCTCAGTCTGAAGATGATGACTTTCTTCTTTTCGGAAGTTGGGGTGTTAATCAGTTCATTTTCACCCGAAGTTGGCTTTAATTATGGTCTTGGCCTCATTATATGTGACACTCAGGTCTGTTTGTGGGGATGCTCCTCCACTCTTTGCTAGTTTGTCTGCATCTTCATTGCCTTCAATGTTGCAGTGGGATGGGATCCACTGGATGACCAACCTTGGGTGTTCTGCTGAGAGCTGTGTCATGGAGAACATATATTGCTCGAGATCTTCATCCTTGTGTTGTTTTAGCGCTGCTAATACTGACGCAGCATCAGTCAGGAATACTATGTTTTCTTGGTGGATATCTTCATCTAGGATTACAAGCTCAGGTGCGGCCTTCAGTGCTTCTGCACGGAAGTTAAGCAACTAATTCCATAATCACAGTTTCAAATGCAGTTTCAAGTGCAGTTTAACAAATCTTCTTTGTCTGTGACTTGTTATTTTTCCTGGCGCCAACACGAATACATGTAAAGATACACACTTGCATTTAGTTGTAACAACTAAGTGCTGTTCTTGTTACAGATCAAGCAGCATCCGGGCTCTGGCCCTTCGGCCCAATGACGTGTATTGGTATTTGCACGGGTTTGTTAGTTGTTGTCTAGTGCTATAGAATATGTTCCATTGTGTTATCCACGGAGGAAGAAGCATTTTCCTCAAATCATTGAGCGCTGAGCACTCAAAGAGATGATGATCAACGGTTTCGTATAGGTGTGTACACAGCTGGCACTCAGGTTTGTGTTGTGGATGGACTCTGTTCAAATGCTTGTTAAGTGGCATGTGTTGAAAACTAGGGGTCATTATTAAAGTAGACTCGAAAATAACGCCACAGAAACACAGAAAGGCAGGCAAATATTGGACGGATCAAGAGTTTCTCGGGTCTCGGAGATATAAGGAAGAAAGGAAAGACGTTGAGAGATATGAAGGTGAAATCAGGAAGAGGACGAGGGATTAACAAGTCTGTTCCACTCCGTTTTGTCTATATGTCCCTCTCTCGCTCTCTCTCTCTCTCTCTCTCTCTCCCTCTCTCTCTCTCTCTCTCTCTCTCTATGTCTGTTTTTCTCTATCTGTCTGTCTCTCACTCTCTGTCTGTGTGTCTGTCTCTCTGTCTGTCTCTTACTCTCTGTGTCACTCTCTCTCTATGTCTGTTTTCTCTATCTGTCTGTCTCTCACTCTCTGTCTGTGTGTCTGTCTCTCGGTCTGTCTCTTACTCTCTGTGTCACTCTCTCTCTCTGTCTGTGTATCTGTCAGTTCCTCTCTGCCTATCTCATTTTGTCTTTCTCTCTCTTTATGGCCTTTTCTGTCAGTCACAATCTGTCCCTATAGGTCTGTCACTCTCTGTCTGTTTGTCTGTCTTTGTCTGTTCGTTCGTCTGCCTCTCTCTATGTCTCTCTGTCTTCCTGTCTGTCTCTCTATATGTGTGTATGTCTGTCTATCTCTATATGTGTCTGTCTATATGTATGTTTCTCTCTGTTTGTCTCTCTGTCGCTCTGTCTCTCTCTGTTTCTCTATCTGTCCTCTCTCTCTGTTGTTTTTTTCTCTCTCTCTGTTTGTCTCTATGTGTGTCTGTCTTTGTCTGTCACTCTCCATCTCTCTGTTTTTCTATCTGTCTGTCTCTCTGCCTGTCTCTCTGTCTGTATGTCTCTCTATATCTCTCTCTACCTGTCTCTGTCTGTTTCTGTCTTCCTCTCTGTCTGTATGTCTCTCTCTCTGTCTGTCTTGTCTCTCTCTGTCTTTACCTCTATATCTGTCTCTCTCTCTCTGTCTTTATGTCTCTCTCTGTCTGTCTTGTCTCTCTCTGTCTTTCCCTCTGTACCTGAATCTCTCTCTCTATGTCTGTCTCTCTCTGTCTGTCTCTCTGTCTCTATCTCTCTGCCTCTCTCTATGTCTCTCTGTCTATCTCTCTATGGGTCTCCCTGTCTCTCTCTGTCTGCCTCTCTCTGTCTGTCTGTCTATCTCGTTCAGTCTGTCTCTCTCTGTCTCTCTCACCAAATAGAGAATGAAGGTAGATAAAAGAAAATGACTTCCCGTCAATCACTAAAAACAATAAATGCTTGTATGAACATGGAAAGGACCTAAGTGGGGTCAGCTCACAAAGTCATTTGTTGTTTTACAAGGACACATTCCATGGATAACTTGTTGTTTTACAAGGACACATTCCATGGATAACTTGTTGTTTTACAAGGACACATTCCATGGATAACTTGTTGTTTTACAAGGACACATTCCATGGATAACTTGTTGTTTTACAAGGACACATTCCATGGATAACTTGTTGTTTTACAAGGACACATTCCATGGATAACTTGTTGTTTTACAAGGACACATTCCATGGATAACTTGTTGTTTTACAAGGACACATTCCATGGATAACTTGTTGTTTTACAAGGACACATTCCATGGATAACTTGATGTTTTACAAGGACACATTCCATGTATACCTTGTTGTTTTACAAGGACACATTCCATGGATAACTTGATGTTTTACAAGGACACATTCCATGTATACCTTGTTGTTTTACAAGGACACATTCCATGGATAACTTGTTGTTTTACAAGGACACATTCCATGGATAACTTGTTGTTTTACAAGGACACATTCCATGGATAACTTGTTGTTTTACAAGGACACATTCCATGGATAACTTGATGTTTTACAAGGACACATTCCATGTATACCTTGTTGTTTTACAAGGACACATTCCATGGATAACTTGCTTATGTGGATGAGCTAACAATGAGGAGACGTGGTTTTTTTGTTGGTCCTATACTATATACAAGGCAGAACAACATATGCACTCCTGCATGACGGGGTTTTCGGCGTCTTACAGTAAATTTGGTCTCACGATCAACACAAAGAAAAACGGAGATACTCTCCCAGCATGCTCCTGGGGAGTCGTACATGAACCAACAATTGCTGTACAGGACCAACGTCTCCAGACAGTCGATAGCTGACCTACCTAGGCAGTACCCTAGAACACCAAAGAGGCGAATATTGATACTTCATTACTTACTGTCGGTGTCCAAGGACCACGTCATACAGCTTGCATCCAGTATCCAGCGGCATGGATTGAATTGTCATTTGCCTCCAGCATGTCGCACCTATTGCATGTTTCCTGGAGGTTGGTGCAGGTCATCAGGTGGTTTGGGTCCTGTATTGCACCACAGTCACATGTGTCCTCATCTGTGTACCCCCATCTCTTCATATTCCTCTTGCACCGTGATACACCAGTTCGGAGTCTGTTCAGCGACTTCCATGTTGTGTTTGGTAGATGATGTCCTGAGACACCAAAGTCAACAGTAGAGAGGCAAAATGAGCTAAGTAGTTTAGGAGGCTGCAAGCCGAAGTCTGAAATCGACAAGGCATCAGTGTAGCTACCAAGTTAAAGGTGAATCGTGATGTAATCGTATCTACTCTACTACATGCCTGCGTAACATGGACAGTGTATAGCAGACACATTAGACAGTTACATTGTGTTCACTTCAGCTGTCTGTACAGACTGCTTAGGGTTGGGTGACAAGCTACTACCCAACCACAGTACAGTTGACAGGGACAAGCTACTCCCCAAACACAGTACAGTTGACAGGGACAAGCTACTACCCAACCACAGTACAGTTGACAGGGACAAGCTATTCCCCAAACACAGTACAGTTGACAGGGACAAGCTACTACCCAAACACAGTACAGTTGACAGGGACAAACTACTCCCCAAACACAGTCCAGTTGACAGGGACAAACTATTCCCCAAACACAGTACAGTTTACAGGGACAAACTACTCCCCAAACACAGTCCAGTGGACAGGGACAAACTACTCCCCAAACACAGTACAGTTGACAGAGACAAGCTACTCCCCAAACACAGTACAGTTGACAGGGACAAGCTACTACCCAAACACAGTACAGTTGACAGGGACAAGCTACTCCCCAAACACAGTACAGTTGACAGGGATAAGCTACTACCCAAGCATAGTACAGTTGACAGGTACAAGCTACTACCCAAACGCAGTACATTTGACAGGGACAAGCTACTACCCAACCACAGTACAGTTGACAGGGACAAACTACTCCCCAAACACAGTACAGTTGACAGGGACAAACTACTCCCCAAACACAGTACAGTTGACAAGGACAAACTACTCCCCAAACACAGTACAGTTGACAGGGACAAGCTACTCCCCAAACACAGTACAGTTGACAGGGACAAACTACTCCCCAAACACAGTACAGTTGACAGAGACAAGCTACTACCCAACCACAGTACAGTTGACAGGGACAAACTACTTCACAAACACAGTACAGTTGACAGGGGCAAACTACTTCCCAAACACAGTACAGTTGGCAGGGACAAGCTACTACCCAAATACAGTACAGTTGACAGGGATAAGCTACTACCTAAACACAGTACAGTTGACAGGGACAAGCAGGTACTACCCAAACACAGTACAGTTGACAGGGACAAGCAGGTACTGCCCAAACACAGTACCGTTGACAGGGACAAGCAGGTACTACCCAAACACAGTACAGTTGACAGGGACAAGCTACTACCCAAACACAGTACAGTTGACAGGGACAAGCAGGTACTACCCAAACACAGTACAGTTTACAGGAACAACCAGGTACTACCCAAACACAGTACAGTTGACAGGGACAAGCTACTATCCAAACACAGTACAGTTGACAGGGACAAGTAGGTACTACCCAAACACAGTACAGTTGACAGGGACAAGCTACTATCCAAACACAAAGTAATTAACATGGACAATTTTTGTGTGTCTGGTGTCACAAGAACGTTCTTAGTTTACCTATGGGTTAATCCATCACTGGGTTAACTGGAGCGGGGTAGAACTAGGATACATACACGGTAATATCACATGAAGGCAATCATTCTTTTCGCTCTGCCACTCTGAAATAGTTAGCTACTTTAACATAGTATAGGAGATATTTCAAAGCTCGTCTATGTAACAAATTGACATGGCAGGTCGCATTGTCGCTGTTTTAGTTCCATTTTTACAACATTGTGTACCTTACCAGGCTGGCTGGAACAGATCTAGGACTTGCGACTCTAATCTCAAACCTCGACAATGCCGCTCAAAGGCTTGGAATGGAAATTAGCGCAGAGAAGAGTAAAATTAAGATCAATCTTCCAGAGTGCCTAACACATGCGATCAAGATCAATCTTCCAGAGTGCCTAACACATGCGATCAAAGGCGAACCATTGTAAATTACAGTTTCAATACACGAGAGCACTGATGGACAAAAGTGCCGAACTCTGTTGAAATTCTTCGAATGTCTAACATCCGTACACTTCTACAAAGATCCCAGTTAACATGGACGGGACATGTCGTTCGCATGCCTTAACAGCGTCTTCCTAAGCATGAGCTATATGGTGAGCTCAGAACAGGCAGACGATCACAGAAGAAACGCTACAGATACTCCTTGACAATGTCTCTGAGAAGCTTCAACATTGATTTCACCTTCTGGGAGTCGCTTTCACAGAGCTTTTCCTCATTGCGCACTTGTATCACATTAGGTGCTCTGATCGCAGATCCAAACACCATCACAAAAGGCGCAGAAAAAGCGCGAAGACTGGAATAACAGAACGCACGAGGACTGTACATCCGACTCCTCACATGAATGCAAAGTCTGCTGTGCCAGGATTGTACTTTACAGTCATATGAGATCACATTTCGCAACACAAGTTCGATGCTTTCGCCAGCTATTCTGGCGAAAAGGCAACTATTATCATTACTGTTATTATTAAAGAGGTGGATCCAACTGACTTGAAGGGAAGACGCAGGTGCATCTTGTAGTCAGTTCAGCTGTCGTGAGAATGTGCCTATCCCTGTGGATGTTCAATTTAGCAGGCTGCAGAAGCATGACCTGGGGTGAAATCATGGGAGCGAGCCGTGTTTCGTCTCACTTGAGTTCTGCTGCCCAAACATGTTGCGGCCAGCCCGTTCTACCCCTGGGCTTTTTCTCTGAACATGGGCTTGATCCGTGGCTGCTTGTATTGCTCTCCCCATCCTGAAATAGAGTTAAATAGAGTGAAATAGAGAAATTGAAATAGAGTGAAATAGAGAAATAGAGAAATCAGTGTTAGTTAGGTTAAATAAACTTTGCTGTAAGCACCGTCGTTCTTCGTGGGAATCTACGGGCCCCTTCCTGGGGAGGAAGGAATAGGACCACATCTCCACACATATGAATCTTAACAAAGTGAGACTAAAGAGGCGTGTGCGTGGGGTTAGCAACCTCATCATGTAAACCACATTGCTACATAAACCGCCATGCTCCAGTGCATACAAAGTGCTTCGGTGCGCAGACTTCCTGTAAGGAAAGGGGGGAGTGTAGCCTAGTCGACAGTGAGCTGGCATACTAAACTTGGAATACAGCTTGCCAGGGTTCGAGTTCACGGACGGACAGAAAAACATTGGGGCCGTGGTTCGTGCCTGGTACGACCGCTACTCCAGTCGACCCAGCTGTAAATTGGTACCTGAAGTATGAGGTGGGAAAGGTAAACTCATCAAGGAAGGGAACTGGCTACCCCACCTCACAAAGACTGCGGCGTAGTTCATGAAGATTTATCTTCATCCCTGACGGCAGTTACTGTCATGGAACTGCCCTTCATTCTGTGAGCATCGATTGGTCCATTACCTTATCAGAATCACAATTTAGCACAGCTAAATTACCTCGGTCGCCACCATTACAATTTTTATGCTTACCATCTTTATCCTTCGTATTATCAAAGTCTTATCAGCGCATGAGCTGCAGGGGTCATCGACCCATCGCTGACTGCTAGCGTCAGGTCCAGCGAACCAGATCTGCCAAGACCCTTCTACACCTCCACGTTGTGATCCTGGATAACAGGCTGCAGCAGGGCTGACTGGCTAAGAAGGGACCGAAGAGAGAATGCTAAACTGGTACTAAAAAAATGCTTGCTGAAGTCGGATGTGTTGGACCGAAAGGTGCAAATATTGCAATCAAGCTGTAAACTACGAAATAACGCATTCCGTTCTCTGGACTACATTCTGCTACTTAAAGGGTTTGGTAGCGGGAGATTGAGAACGAACGAAGCCAAGCCATTTCTTTTATCAAGCCATTATCAACAAAATCATCATCGTGACTTCTTTTAACTTCACCTTTCATCACAATCATGATTGCCAGGATCGTGTGTTTTAGATCCGTGTTCTTGTGTATTTCTGATTCACTTAAAGATCGAGTTCCCAATTGGTACCTGGCAACATCATAAGATGTTTGTTTGTTTTGTTTTTGTGTGTTTTTTTTTCCGGAATACTGTTCAGGTGTGGTGTCTGTAGGCTCGTGTTACTGTTGGCAAAACAGACATCACCGCACTCTGGATAGATTCATAAATGCTGGAACAAATTCTGAATTTGTTGAAAGAAATTAACCCCATGTGTTATGGTAACAATCGCAAATGGAAACATATTATTAGCACTCTGAAACTATATGTTTAATTCAGGTCAGGTCATCCCGTAACCGGTGAGGTTGTTAGGGCATACATGAAGACATCCTCACCCCACGCCACCCCTCTCTGTCAGATGCCGCTGCTCGTGACTCTTCTGGTCGGAGACTGGTCCATTCTTTTATGTTGTCCTCCCATCTCTTTTTGGGCCGGCCTCTTCGTCGTCTGCCATGCACCTTTCCGTGCAGGATTGTATTTGCAAGACCATTTGATCTCGATATGTGACCGTACCAAGTGAGTTACCTTCTTTTGACAGTTGCCAAGAGGTCTTCGAAAGGCTCTACTGCTGTTGTAATTCTATCTCGTATTTCCTCATTTGTAACTCGATCTTTGTACGTGACGTTTAAAAGTTTTCGGAAACATCTCATCTCCAAAGCCTGTATCATTCGTTGAAGGTCAGCTGTAACTGTCCATGTCCCACACGTATAGAGGAATATTGACAGGACCAGTGTACGCATTAATCTGCTTTTCGTGCATAGTGCTAACCGTTTATCTCGCCAGATTTTGTTAAGCCGTGCAAGTGCCGTTATTGTCTGTCCTATTCTGGCCAACACCTCACATTTTTATCCTTCATCACTGACAATCGACCCAAGATATTTAAAACGGTCAACCACTTCGAGTTCCTGACCGTTAGCTTTTATCCTGCTGTTGAAGTCTGTGGCGTTGTTGGTCATTAATTTTGTCTTTCCAGCATTTATCTCCATACCATAGTCAAGAGCTGTTTCATCGAGCCTTCTGACCCATTCCTGGAGTTCTGCTTCTGAACCCGCCAACTCGTCGATATCATCTGCAAAGCGAAGGTTGGTAATCGTTCGAACCCCTATCTTGACAGTACCAGACAGTATGTTTAATTAAATATATGTTAAGGCTGAAAGGTATATATATATATTTTTTCTTTAGCCTAATTTTTCTAATCGTCAAGGTGGTGTGCGTTGCACTGTGGTTTTTATTTTGCGCATGTCAACCCAGTTTATCCGACTTCAGCATCCATTTTATGTAAGGGTCTGCTTCCTCCTGCATTTTCTAAGCGTTTGCTTTCCCGGGGTAGCGACCGGTGCTGTGATGGGGATCGAACCCAGCACCTTTGGGTAATTTATTAATATATTTTTTTTTGCGTTCGCCTTATTCCTCTAATCCCCAAGGCGGTGTGCGTTGCACTGTGGTTTTTATTTTGCGCCTGTAGGCCCAGTGCATCCGACTTCAGCATGCATTTTATGTAAGGGTCTGCTTCCTCCTGCATTTTCTAGGGGTTTGCTTCCCCGGGGTAACGGCCGGTGCTGTGATGGGGATCGAACCCAGCACCTTCTGGTTGTGAGCCGTGTCACTTAACCACTAGGCCACGCCGTCCCCATACATATAATGCAGAACGGTATATATAAAGGTGAAAGGGTATACATATAATGCTGAAAGGTATATATATATAATGCAGAACGGTATATATAAAGCTGAAAGGTATACATATAATGCTGAAAGGTATATATATATAATGCAGAACGGTATATATAAAGCTGAAAGGTATACATATAAAGCTGAAAGGTTTATATAATGCTGAAAGGTTTATATAATGCTGAACTGTAAATATAACCTTGATTCTTATTATTCGATCCTGATCTGTCATCTCATACGTTGCTTGCTGTTCTATCACCTGCGGCTTCATGTCCTCTCAAGCTGGACCCAAACATCGGCTACTGTCCTCTCAAGCTGGACCCAAACATCGGCTACTGTCCTCTCAAGCTGGACCCAAACATCGGCTACTGTCCTCTCAAGCTGGACCCAAACATCGGCTACTGTCCTCTCAAGCTGGACCCAAACATCGGCTACTGTCCTCTCAAGCTGGACCCAAACATCGGCTACTGTCCTCTCAAGCTGGACCCAAACATCGGCTACTGTCCTCTCAAGCTGGACTTAACCATCGGCTTCATGTCCTCAAGCTGGACCCAAACATCGGCTACTGTCCTCCAACCCGCATCTGCCGGTTCTTTCAAGCGCTCTTTCTTGTCCCATCAAGTACTCTTTCATATCCCCTCAAGTACTCTTTCATATCCCCTCAAGTACTTTTTCATATCCCCTCAAGTACTCTTTCATATCCCCTCAAGTACTCTTTCATATCCCCTCAAGTACTCTTTCATATCCCCTCAAGTACTCTTTCATATCCCCTCAAGTATTCTTTCATATCCCCTCAAGTACTCTTTCATATCCCCTCAAGTACTCTTTCATATCCCCTCAAGTACTCTTTCATATCCCCTCAAGTATTCTTTCATATCCCCTCAAGTACTCTTTCATATCCCCTCAAGTACTCTTTCATATCCCCTCAAGTACTCTTTCATATCCCCTCAAGTACTCTTTCATATCCCCTAAAGTACTCTTTCATATCCCCTCAAGTACTCTTTCATATCCCCTCAAGTACTCTTTCATATCCCCTCAAGTACTCTTTCATATCTCCTCAAGTACTCTTTCATATCCCCTCAAGTACTCTTTCATATCCCCTCAAGTACTCTTTCTTGTCCCCTCAAGTACTCTTTCTTGTCCCCTCAAGTACTCTTTCATATCCCCTCAAGTACTCTTTCATATCCCCTCAAGTACTCCTTCACGTCACATCACCCCTTCCCGCTCTCTCATATCGAAGTATTTCAGAGACACTTTCAGACAAGCGCAGTCGGAATCTTTGGAGGTGTTAGAAGAGACCAAGCTCCTGTCAAGCGCCCCACTTGATCTCTTAACGCAGCTTTTGACCTCTCAAGCGCCCGTCCCTCCTGTCTTCGCAAGCGCCCTTCGTTTCCTCTTAATGGCTCATCCTGTCCTGTTAATGGCTCATCCTGTCCTCTTAATGACTCTTCTTGTCCTCTTAATGGCTCATCTTAACCTCTTAATGGCTCATCGTACCCTCTTAATGGCTCATCTTACCCTCTTAATGGCTCATCTTACCCTCTTAATGGCTCATCTTACCCTCTTAATGGCTCATCTTACCATCTTAATGGCTCATCTTACCCTCTTAATGGCTCTTCTTGTCCTCGTAATGGCCCTGCCTGTCTTGTGTTTGGCTCTTAGCACAGTACAGTTGACAGGGAAAAACTACTCCCCAAAAACAGTACAGTTGACAGGGACAAACTACTCCCCAAACACAGCATAGTTGACAGGGACAAGTTACTACCCAAACACTACAGTTGACAGGGACAAGCTACTACTCAAACACTACAGTTGACAGGGACAAGCTACTACCCAAACACTACAGTTGACAGGGACAAACTACTACCCAAACACTACAGTTGACAGGGACAAGCTACTACCCAAACACTACAGTTGACAGGGACAAGCTACTATCCAAACACTACAGTTGACAGGGACAAGCTACTACCCAAACACTACAGTTGACAGGGACAAGCTACTACCCAAACACTACAGTTGACAGGGACAAGCTACTACCCAAACACTACAGTTGACAGGGACAAGCTACTACCCAAACACTACAGTTGACAGGGACAAGCTACTACCCAAACACTACAGTTGACAGGGACAAGCTACTACCCAAACATAAAGTAATTAACATGGACAATTGTTTTTTCTGGTGTCAGAAGAACGTTCTTAGTTTACCTATGTGTTAATCCAGCACTGGGTTGACTGGAGCGTGGTAGATCTAGGATACATACACGGTAATATCACATGAAGCAAGCACTCTTTCCGCCCTGCCACTGATATAGTTAGCTACTTTAACATAGTATAGGGAATTTTTTTTCATTCGCCTCATTTTTCTATTCCCCAAGGCGGTGCGCGTTTACACTGTGTTTTTATTTTGCGCCTGCCGGTCTAGTGCATCCGACTTCAGCGTCCATTTTATGTAAGAGTCTGCTTCCTCCTGCATTTTATAAGCGTTTGCTTCCCTGGGGTAACGGCCTGTGCTGTGATGGGGATCGAACCCAGCACCTTATGGTTGTGAGCCGTGTCACTTAACCACTAGCCCACGCCGTCCACATAGGGGATATTTCAAAGCTCGTCTATGTAACAGATTGACATCGCAGTGTCGCTGTTTTAGTTCCATATGTAAAACATTGTGTACCTTACCAGGCTGGCTGGAACAGATCTAGAACTTGCGAGTCTAATCTCAAACCTTGACAACGCCGCTCAAAGGCTTGGAATGGAAATCAAAGAAGAGTAAACTCATGATCAACGTCCCAGAGGGCCTAGCACAGGCGACACATTGTAAATGGTTAAACAGTTTCAATACACGAGAGCACTGATGGATGCGGAAGGTACCAGAACTGAGATTCGGGTACCAATATCGATGACCATGGCTGCTCTGACCTAACTGAGACCGATATGGAGGGACAAAAGCATCAACCTGAAATCTAAGTTAGGTTTCATGTATGTACGCGTCACTTCCCTGTACCTTTACGGGTGCGAAACTTGGACCCTTACAGCGGTTCTTCGTCGAAAAAAAATGTGTGCAATGGAGGAAAGATGTCTGCGTCGAATTCTCGGAATTTCGTATCTAGACCACGTCACGAATGAGGCAGTTTGGGACATCATTAAGAGAGGTCGGTCAATATAAAGACTTACTGACTATGGTAAAAACACGCAAGCTCACGTGGTAGGGGCATATAATCAAGATCGTCTGGGTGGACCAAGATGGTCCTGTAATGTGCTGTGCTTGGGAAGCCTAAGAGAGGGAGTCAGAAAAAGAGATGGGAAAACAACATCAGAGAATAGACGGGAAGGTCCATAGCTAGAGCAAATATCCTGGCACACAACCGAGTGAGAATAGACGGGAAGGTCCATAGCTAGAGCAAATATCCTGGCACACAACCGAGTGAGAATAGACGGGAAGGTCCATAGCTAGAGCAAATATCCTGGCACACAACCGAGTGAGAATAGACGGGAAGGTCCATAGCTAGAGCAAATATCCTGGCACACAACCGAGTGAGAATAGACGGGAAGGTCCATAGCTAGAGCAAATATCCTGGCACACAACCGAGTGAGAATAGACGGGAAGGTCCATAGCTAGAGCAAATATCCTGGCACACAACCGAGTGAGAATAGACGGGAAGGTCCATAGCTAGAGCAAATATCCTGGCACACAACCGAGTGAGAATAGACGGGAAGGTCCATAGCTAGAGCAAATATCCTGGCACACAACCGAGTGAGAATAGACGGGAAGGTCCATAGCTAGAGCAAATATCCTGGCACACAACCGAGTGAGAATAGACGGGAAGGTCCATAGCTAGAGCAAATATCCTGGCACACAACCGAGTGAGAATAGACGGGAAGGTCCATAGCTAGAGCAAATATCCTGGCACACAACCGAGTGAGAATAGACGGGAAGGTCCATAGCTAGAGCAAATATCCTGGCACACAACCGAGTGAGAATAGACGGGAAGGTCCATAGCTAGAGCAAATATCCTGGCACACAACCGAGTGAGAATAGACGGGAAGGTCCATAGCTAGAGCAAATATCCTGGCACACAACCGAGTGAGAATAGACGGGAAGGTCCATAGCTAGAGCAAATATCCTGGCACACAACCGAGTGAGAATAGACGGGAAGGTCCATAGCTAGAGCAAATATCCTGGCACACAACCGAGTGAGAATAGACGGGAAGGTCCATAGCTAGAGCAAATATCCTGGCACACAACCGAGTGAGAATAGACGGGAAGGTCCATAGCTAGAGCAAATATCCTGGCACACAACCGAGTGAGAATAGACGGGAAGGTCCATAGCTAGAGCAAATATCTTGGCACACAACCGAGTGAGAATAGACGGGAAGGTCCATAGCTAGAGCAAATATCTTGGCACACAACCGAGTGAGAATAGACGGGAAGGTCCATAGCTAGAGCAAATATCTTGGCACACAACCGAGTGAGAATAGACGGGAAGGTCCATAGCTAGAGCAAATATCTTGGCACACAACCGAGTGAGAATAGACGGGAAGGTCCATAGCTAGAGCAAATATCCTGGCACACAACCGAGTGAGAATAGACGGGAAGGTCCATAGCTAGAGCAAATATCTTGGCACACAACCGAGTGAGAATAGACGGGAAGGTCCATAGCTAGAGCAAATATCTTGGCACACAACCGAGTGAGAATAGACGGGAAGGTCCATAGCTAGAGCAAATATCTTGGCACACAACCGAGTGAGAATAGACGGGAAGGTCCATAGCTAGAGCAAATATCTTGGCACACAACCGAGTGAGAATAGACGGGAAGGTCCATAGCTAGAGCAAATATCCTGGCACACAACCGAGTGAGAATAGACGGGAAGGTCCATAGCTAGAGCAAATATCCTGGCACACAACCGAGTGGTGTGGCGAGAACTGGTACAACATCTGCAGTATTGGTGACCCAATGACCTTTCAGGTTACGGGACTGATGATGATAATGATGAAGTACACAATTATGGCGGGAGATGTGGCATTTGCGTACCCACATGATACGGTATAGTGCCATGGCAGATGTCCCGACCAAATTTAATGCACGTTTAGTGCATCTTTGTCTAGCTACTGGAACAGACAGCTATAAACATGCAGCCCGCCATGTTGTAGTGCCAAACAGTTTTGATTGGCTATCAATATGACGTTAATGCGACCTGAGAGGTAGGGGCAGATCACTGCTGTCTTCTGTATAAGGTACAAGCATGACATAGCAGACACTGCGGCACGGGATCAATTAGTGTTAGAGACTTCATTAGGGATGGATATTTTTGTTTCATTACATTCTTCGGTAAGAGCTTTTATTTATACTCAGTTCAGCTCAAGTGCCATCTGCGTGTCGAAGGTAGACTGCATTGGATCTCCAGTTTGTTTTTGTTTTTGTTTTTCTGCGTTCGCCTTATTTCTCTATTCTCCATGGCGGTGTGCCTTGCACTATGTTTTTATTTTGCGCCTGTCGGCCCATTGAATCCGACTTCGGTATCCATTTTATATAAGGGTCTGCTTCCTCCTGCATTTTCTAAAGGTTTGATTCCCCGGGGTAACAGCTGGTGCTGTGATTGGGAGCGAACCCAGCACCTGCGGGTTGTAAGCCGTGTCACTTAACCACTAGGCCACGCCGTCCCGGGTCTGTAGTGTACTCTATCTCTTGTCGTAATGATGCAATCTGTCAGGCTTATTCCAGTCCATCTCCTGATGTTATCCACATACTTATAACGTCTGCCTCTTGTTATTCATTGTCCATGTTTCTGCGCCATAAAGTAGTAACGAGTATACATAACACCTGACAATTCTCATTTTCAAATTCCGATTTATCTGTTTGGATGTCAGTATGTGTCGCATGCTGCTAAATACCATCTTGGCCATACCTATTCTATTTCTGATTTCTTCTTTTTTTTAACTAGATAGAAGAAACTGTACCTGTTCTTCTTCTTCTTCTTCTTCTTCTTCTTCTTCGTACGCAGTCAGACAGTAACCATTATTTTTTCGAAAAAAGCGGCGGTCATCCTGAGGCTGTCGCCACTGCCATAGAGCTTTTCTTGCAGTGCCACTGGTGATGGCCACATCTGCTCTCTCTGATCCTCGTATGTCGGGCAGTTCTGCAGCAGATGTTCAGCGGTCATTTTACCAGTACCGCACGGGCATTCGTCGGTACCACCTATCATCAATTTGTTGAATAGGTGGTACCTCAGTCTATTGTGGCCAGTGCGAAGTCTGAAAACAACGACCTGCTCTCTTCGGTTCAACTGGTAATAGGCATCGTTTTTGGTGTAACCAGTATGTTCAGTTTCCCATTTGGTCTGTACCTGTTCAAGTAGTTGATCTTTTATTATTATCTGCATACATGGTTTCTTGTCACTTTTACCAGTTATCATAGTCTTTGTTTTCTTGATGTTTATGTCTAATCCAAACTCTTGACTTATTGTGCACATCATTGTCACAAGCTCTTGAAATTCTTGCTCACTTTTTGCCATCAAAACTGAATCATCCACATATCTAATATTACTCGTTGCCACTCCTCCAATAACAAGCCCTGGCATCCCCTCTATCTGTTTGAATATTTGTTCTGTGTTTAATAAAACAAAGGGATAATACACATCCCTGTCTCACTCCTCTTTTTACATTTATACTTGGAGAGCATAACTTTCCTGAATTGACTGTAGCAGTTTCTTCCCAGTACAGATTGCGCTTTTCAGAATAAAAAAATACAGTAATTAATACTGTATTTAATTGTAGTAAAAAAAATAATTAATTATATTTATTGAATAATAACAATAACAAAGGCAATTACATTATTGCAACTATAACACTAACTTTGTGTTGGGAGTTTTCCACCAGAACGATTTAGGAAACAGCTCCGCAATATAAGAAGAAGTAGTTTCAGATAAAATAGCAAAAAAAATATAATATTAAAAATAATCATAATAAAATACGTATAAAAATAATAAAAATAATAATAATAAAAACAATAATAATTAAAATAATAATAATTAAAATAAAAATAAGTAAAATAATAACAATAATAATAATTAAAACAATAATAATTAAAACTATAATAATTACAATAATAATGATAGGTTCCCTTAGACGTCTGAGGCCCGTTGCGTCGGTCTACCACATCTGTGGTCCACTGCTGCAGCACCACTCCTGGCCTCTTCCAGAGCGGAGATGGAGATCTCCTGCATCGGCTGGAGCCAAACCGTTCGGCGGGGACTGTCTCTTTTCCTCGGCCCCACACCGGTTGGGAAAAGTCTTTGGCGCTGAGGAACGACGATCTGTGGACTATCTTGTGGGCCGGGGTTTCCGCCGAGGAACGACGATCTGTGGACTATCTTGTGGGCCGGGGTTTCCGCCGAGGAACGACGATCTGTGGAATATCTTGTGAGCCGGGGTTTCCGCCGAGGAACGACGATCTGCGGACTATCTTGTGGGCCGGGGTTTCCGCCAAGGAACGACGATCTGTGGAGTATCTTATGGGCCGGGGTTTCCGCCGAGGAACGACAATCTGCGGACTATCTTGTGGGCCGGGGTTTACGCCAAGGAACTACAATCTGTGGAATATCTTGTGGGCCGGGTTTCCGCTGAGGAACGATCTGTGGAATATCTTGTGGGCCGGGGTTTCCGCTGAAGAACGACAATCTGTGGAATATCTTGTGGGCCGGGGTTTCTGCTGAGGAACGACGATCTGTGGAATATCTTGTGGGCCGAGGTTTTCGCTGAGGAACGATGTGTGGAATATCTTGTGGGCCGGGGTTTCCGCTGAGGAACGACAATCTGTGGAATATATTGTGGGCCGGGGTTTCTGCTGTCGAACTACGATGTGTGGAATATCTTGTGGGCCGGGGTTTCCGCTGATGAAGGACGGTCTGTGGAGTATCTTGTGGGCCGGGGTTTCCTGGTCCAGCTGTACGACATGAGCAACAACCGTCGGCGGTGGGCCAGTGTTTTTTAGATTGAGTGGAGGACTGCTTTAGCAGGGACCTTCTACGTTGCGGATGTAGTCCTGCCATGGGATACCCAGGATATTGCCGCCTGGTTGTGCATGTGTAAGACCCCTAGCCTCTATATGCCATGTTTGAGTAATGTCCATGTCGTGTGGCCGTAAAGCAGGACTGGGACCACCCACGTAGCAGAAAGTAAGGATGACCGACAAGAGAGAAGAGCAAACCATACCAATGAATAAGGAGGAAGACTGTGGTCAGGCAAAATATACTGATCAGACATGTTAGGTTCAAGCAAAATATACTGATCAGACATGTTAGGTTCAGGCAAAATATACTGATCAGACATGTTAGGTTCAAGCAAAATATACTGATCAGACATGTTAGGTTCAGGCAAAATATACTGATCAGACATGTTAGGTTCAGGCAAAATATGCTGATCAGACATGTTAGGTTCAGGCAAAATATGCTGATCAGGCATGTTAGGTTCAGGCAAAATATACTGATCAGGCATGTTAGGTTCAGGCAAAATATACTGATGAGACATGTTAGGTTCAGGCAAAATATACTGATCAGACATGTTAGGTTCAGGCAAAATATACTGATCAGACATGTTAGGTTCAGGCAAAATATACTGATCAGACATGTTAGGTTCAGGCAAAATATGTTGATCAGGCATGTTAGGTTCAGGCAAAATATACTGATCAGACATGTTAGGTTCTGGCAAAATATGCTGATTAGGCATGTTAGGTTCAGGCAAAATATACTGATCAGGCATGTTAGGTTCAGGCAAAATATACTGATGAGACATGTTAGGTTCAGGCAAAATATACTGATCAGACATGTTAGGTTCAGGCATAATATACTGATCAGACATGTTAGGTTCAGGCAAAATATACTGATCAGACATGTTAGGTTCAGGCAAAATATTCTGATCAGGCATGTTAGGTTCAGGCAAAATATACTGATCAGGCATGTTAGGTTCAGGCAAAATATGCTGATCAGGCATGTTAGGTTCAGGCAAAATATTCTGATCAGACATGTTAGGTTCAGGCAAAATATGCTGATCAGGCATGTTAGGTTCAGGCAAAATATACTGATCAGGCATGTTAGGTTCAGGCAAAATATACTGATCAGACATCTTAGTCAGGTTCAGGCAAAACGTACTGGCCAAGACCCTCACCTTGGCTTCCTCGTATCCCGTCCTGGAACGGGCTGTTTTTATGGCACCCTTGCTAACAGAGTGATTAATCGACATGATCCCCGCAGTAGTGAGTGACACACAGATGAAGCCAAGCATAGCAAAACTGCCTGGCGGACCCAGGTCCACCTTCATCGGCACGCTCGGAAGTGAGGAAAGCTAGGACAACCCGTCACTTAACGTCCTGTTTAGGGCGCACAAAAGGGTCATCCTACTCATTATAGGGGGTTTAACAACAACAACAAAAACAACCGCGAATGAAATGTTTTTTTCCTGTCAAAGTTAGACGCCTCGAGTTTCAATTTTTTGGGTCATATAAGTGAAATAACATACTTGTTTGGCTTAGCTTGGCTTGGCTTGGTTTGGCTTGGTTTGGCTTGGTTTGGCTTGGCTTAGTTTGGCTTAGTTTGGCTTGGCTTAGTTTGGCTTGGCTTGGTTTGGCTTGGTTTGGCTTGGTTTGGCTTGGTTTGGCTTGGCTTAGTTTGGCTTGGCTTGGTTTGGCTTGGTTTGGCTTGGTTTGGCTTGGCTTAGTTTGGCTTAGTTTGGCTTGGCTTGGCTTCGTTCGTTCTCAATCTCTCGCTACCAAACCCTGAAAGGGCTAAAGTAGTTGAATGTAGTCCGTAGAACGGAATGTGTTGTGTCGTAGTTTACAGCTTGACTGCGATATTTGCACCTTTCGGTCCAACACATCCGACTTCAGCAAACATTTTTTGAGTACCGGGTTAGCATTCCCTCTTCGATCCCTTCTCCTTAGCCAGTCTGCCCTGCTGCAGCCTGTTATCCAGGATCGCCTCGTGGAGGTGTAGAAGGGTCTTGGCAGCTCTGGTTCGCTGGCCCTGACGCTAGCAGTCAGCTATGGGTCGCTGACCACTGCAGCTCGTGTACTTCTCAGCATCTTGATCCCGCAAACTTTTTAGACTAAATTATATTGAATGAGTTCAGAAACGTATTTTTTGTGAGTGAAATACATACTGAAATTACATCGCTTTTTCTGTTTCTGTCATTTCTTCCGTTACTCTCATTTTATCTATTTGTCTCTTTTATCAATTTTTCTCACTTTTTCTCTCGCTTTCTTTTTCTATATATTTGTCTCTTTCTTTCTCTCTAGTTTTGTCACCTCTCTCTCTCTCTTCGTTACCTCTCTCTCTTCGTCACCTCTCTACATTGCCTGAATCTCTCTCCTTCGCTTCTCTTTCTCGCCTCTCCCTCACTTCTCTCTCATCTCTCCCTCACTTCTCTCTCATCCTCTATCTCCTCGCCTATGTCTCTTCCTGGTCTCTCTCTCCTCTGCCTCTCTCTCTCTCGTATTTCTCGGCTGAATCTATCCCTCAACTCAACTCCCTCGTCTATCTCTCGCCTGTCTCCCTTCCTCTCTCTCTCTCTCTCTCTCTCTCTCTCTCTCCTGTCTCCATTCCTCTCTCTCTCCTGTCTCGCTTCCTCTCTCTCTCTCTCCTGTCTCGCTTCCTCTCTCTCTCCTGTCTCCCTTCCTCTCTCTCTCTCTCTCCTGTCTCCCTTCCTCTCTCTCTCTCTCTCCTGTCTCCCTTCCTCTCTTTCTTTTTCTCTCCGGTCTTTGTCTCTCTCTCACCTGAAGCTCTACCTCGTCTCTCTCCCTCTCCACTCTCTCTCCCTCTCCACTTTCTCTCCCTCTCTACTATCTCTCCTTCTCCGCTTTCTCTCCCTCTCCGTTCTCTCTCCCTCCCCACTCTCTATCCCTCTCTACTCTCTCTCCCTCTCTGCGCTCTCTCCATCTCTGCTCTCTCTCCGTTCTCGCCTGTCTCACTTCCTCGCCTCTCTCTCCATCGGCACTATGTCTCCTTCGCCTAATTCACCCCCAATCTGTCTCCATACCTACCTCAATTTTCACTCCCCTACCCACCCACCCAGAAGTTCAGTAAACGGATCGTGAGAACTAACTTGACCCCGGAACTACATTTCATCATGTCTGTCTTGAATGTATACACCGGCCATCTTGTTGGTTTATAAATACGTCCACCAGATGGCAGTCCAAGAATGTTGGCTGTCGACGCCTCATTGAAATACACGAAAATGCTCTGGACAAACCAAAGATACGTTTTCTTTCTTCTTATGCGTGAGCCGTGCCGACTGTGGTTGGCAATCATGGGAGTCTGAAAGTTATTTTTATAGGGTTGTCCATTTCTTAGTTTGGGCGGGGCACTTGCATGTTTCGTCCACTTGTGCAATTAACCTTCCGGTGGAGTTCAAGTAGTATTACTAGGAGTGAGCGTGATTCATGGCTTGTTTGTTGTAAGCCTGGGTTATTATAGGATTTCGCTTATATTGTTGTTGTTGTTGTTTTTGTTGTTGTTTCGAATGCCCACAATGAGTAGGTCTACTGTGTTGTGCCGTCTGAAAAGGACGTTAAGTGACGGATTGAAGTAGCTTTCATCACATTCCAAGGGTGCTGATGAAGGTGGGCCGGTTGTCCTCTAGGCGGTTGGGCTATGTTTGGCTTCATCTGCGTGTCGTTCACTACTACAGGGATCACGTTGATCCCTCACTTCGTTAGCCAGGCTGCCACGAAAACAGGCTGTTTCCATGAAGGGCTGTGTGGAAGCCAAGGCAAGGGTCTTGGCCAGTATATTTTGCCTGACCCTGACTAACATGCCTGATCAGTATATTTTGTCTGCCCCTGACTAACATGCCTGATCGGTATATTTTGCCTGACCCTGACTAACTTGCCTGATCAGTATATTTTGCCTGACCTTGACTAACATGCCTGATCAGTATATTTAGCCTGACCTTGACTAACATGCCTGATCAGTACATTTTGCCCGACCCTGACTAACATGCCTGATCAGTATATTGTGCCTGACCCTGACTAACATGTTTGATCAGTATATTTTGCCTGACCAGACGTTAGTCTTTCTCCTCTTAACTTATGTAATATGTGCAATGCCAGGATTGAGGGGACAGAGCATAAACAACATGCGTCACCCCGATGACGCTGTGTTAATAGCGCAGAATGAGTCAGGTTTACAAGAACTGGTCAATAATCAAACAAATAAAGGCATCAGCTTAAATTAAAAGAAATTATAAGTAATGATAGTAACTAAGAAACACAAGTCTCCAAATGTTGTATACATGGGAACGTGACGGAACAAAGACAAGTACACACGTTTCAATAATTAGACACCCATGTAAGAGCAGATGGTAGATGCATTTATGAAATAAAGAACAGAGTTATCATCATCATGTGCATGTCCTTTATAGAACGTCGCTCCCATCACAGTCTGTCTGAAAGAAACTCTTTCTCTTACCAAAACTCCAGCCTCCGCCACAGTCATACCGAGGCATTCCTGAATATCTTGGTGCCATCGTCTTCTTGGTCTACCCCTTCCTCTTTTACCTGGCACCATACCTTCTATCACTGTTCTCTCGAAACCGGTGTGTCTCTTGATGTGACCAACTATTGACTTTTTCTGGCCAGTTCTCCTCTATGCTCAACTCTTGCCGAATGTCTATAAATCTTTTTCTCTGTCCAGGGTATTCTGAGGATCTTTCTGTAACATTTTGACTCGAAGGATTCGATTCTTTGTCTGGAAGTTTTGGTAATCGTCCATGATTCGCAGCCATAAGCTGCCACATAAAAACACAGGCTCTCAAGGCTTTTACTTGTGTCGTTTTGTGGGTGCTCTGCCATAATTTCTTCAGGCTGTTCAGTCTCTGCATTGCCAATACTAGTCTTCTTCTGATTTCTTTCGAGCAGTCGCCATTTTTGTCCATTCTGGAGTCCAGATATTCCAAATGTGTGACCTGATCTATTTCCCCACCACCCACTGTAAATTTATGCTGGCATTGTGTTTTGTCAGAAGAAAACGAACAAAAGAATAGAATAGCCCAGGCAACATCGGTCTTCAAGAGTATGCGGGGAATCTTGCGCAAACAGACCTTATCATTTGAATTAAGGAAGAGAGTTTTTTCGATGCTACGTGGAACCAGTACTGATATACGACAGCGAGTCATGGACAATCAGTAGGCGTTCAGTGATCATTGAAGGAATCGGAAATATGGTTTTATAGAAGAATGTTGAGAGTTCCATGGACTGAAAGGAAAGCTAATAACGTGGTTCTTGACGGGACACAGACACAAAGACAGCTTTGGCCGAGTCATTGACGGGGTACAGACACAAAGACAGCTTATGGCCGGGTCCTTGACGGGACACAGACACAAAGACAGCTTATGGCCGGGTCATTGACGGGACACAGACACAAAGACAGCTTATGGCCGGGTCATTGACGGGGTACAGACACAAAGACAGCTTTTGGCCGGGTCATTGACGGGGTACAGACACAAAGACAGCTTATGGACGGGTAATTGACGGGGTACAGACACAAAGACAGCTTATGGCCGGGTCATTGACGGGGTACAGACACAAAGACAGCTTATGGCCGGGTCCTTGACGGGACACAGACACAAAGACAGCTTATGGCCGGGTCATTGACGGGACACAGACACAAAGACAGCTTATGGCCGGGTCATTAACCGGACACAGACACAAAGACAGCTTATGGCCGGGTCATTGACGGGACACAGACACAAAGACAGCTTATGGCCGGGTCATTGACGGGGTACAGACACAAAGACAGCTTATGGCCGGGTCCTTGACGGGACACAGACACAAAGACAGCTTATGGTCGGGTCATTGACGGGACACAGACACAAAGACAGCTTATGGCCGGGTCATTGACCGGACACAGACACAAAGACAGCTTATGGTCGGGTCATTGACGGGACACAGACACAAAGACAGCTTATGGCCGGGTCCTTGACGGGACACAGACACAAAGACAGCTTATGGCCGGGTCCTCGACGGGACACAGACACAAAGACAGCTTATGGCCGGGTCATTGACGGGACACAGACACAAAGACAGCTTATGGCCGGGTCATTAACCGGACACAGACACAAAGACAGCTTATGGCCGGGTCATTGACGGGGTACAGACACAAAGACAGCTTATGGCCGGGTCATTGACGGGGTACAGACACAAAGACAGCTTATGGCCGGGTCCTTGACGGGACACAGACACAAAGACAGCTTATGGCCGGGTCATTGACGGGACACAGACACAAAGACAGCTTATGGCCGGGTCCTTGACGGGACACAGACACAAAGACAGCTTATGGCCGGGTCATTGACGGGACACAGACACAAAGACAGCTTATGGCCGGGTCATTGACGGGACACAGACACAAAGACAGCTTATGGCCGGGTCATTGACGGGACACAGACACAAAGACAGCTTATGGCCGGGTCATTGACGGGACACAGACACAAAGACAGCTTATGGCCGGGTCATTGACGGGACACAGACACAAAGACAGCTTATGGTCGGGTCATTGACGGAACACATACACAAAGACAGCTTATGGCCGGGTCATTGACGGGACACAGACACAAAGACAGCTTATGGCTGGGTCCTTGACGGGACACAGACACAAAGACAGCTTATGGCCGGGTCATTGACGGGACACAGACACAAAGACAGCTTATGGCCGGGTCCTTGACGGGACATAGACACAAAGACAGCTTATGGCCGGGTCATTGACGGGACACAGACACAAAGACAGCTTATGGCCGGGTCATTGACGGGACACAGACACAAAGACAGCTTATGGCCGGGTCATTGACGGGACACAGACACAAAGACAGCTTATGGCCAAAGTCAGGATAAGACAGCCATCCTGCTTCTTCTTCTGAGTTCGTTCTCGATCTCTCCCCACCAAGCCCTGAACAGCGCTCTGTAAGTAACAGGATGTAGTCCGGAGAACGGAATGCGTTGTGTCGCTAGTTTACAGCTTGACTGCGATATTTGCACCTTTCGGTCCGATACATACGTCTACGGCAGATCAGCCATCCTTTGTCGGGCATGTCAAGCGAAGAGGCGTGCTGGAACACACAAGGACAATGGCTGGAAAAGCAGGGGAGAGAGTCATAGGGAGACAGAGAGAGAGAAAATATTGAACAGATTGACGGCACAGCGTGGGAGACTATCAACCACGGAATTGATAAATGGTGCACGAGATAAGAATTAGGGGAGGTAAATGATGCACGAGATAAGAAGTAGTGGAGATAAATGATGCCCGAGATAAGAATTAGGCGAGGTAAATGATGCCCAAAATAAAAATTAGGGGAGGTAGATGATGCCCGAGATAAGAATTATGGGAGATAAATGATGCATGAGATAAGAATTAGGGGAGATAAATGATGCACGAGATAAGAATTAGGGGAGATAAATGATGCATGAGATAAGAATTAGGGGAGATAAATGATGCCCAAGATAAGAATTAGGGGAGGTAAATGATGCACGAGATAAGAAGTAGTGGAGATAAATGATGCCCGAGATAAGAATTAGGCGAGGTAAATGATGCCCAAAATAAAAATTAGGGGAGGTAGATGATGCCCGAGATAAGAATTATGGGAGATAAATGATGCATGAGATAAGAATTAGGGGAGATAAATGATGCACGAGATAAGAATTAGGGGAGATAAATGATGCATGAGATAAGAATTAGGGGAGATAAATGCTGCCCGAGATAAGAACTAGTGGAGATAAATGATGCACGTGATAAGAATTAGTTGAGATAAATGATGTACGTGATAAGAACTAGTGGAGATAAATGATGCACGTGATAAGAATTAGTGGAGATAAATGATGCACGTGATAAGAATTAGTTGAGATAATACATTATGCACGAGATAAGAATTAGTGAGATAAATGATTACCGATAGGACACTTGATGATGATGATGATTTATTTATGTTTTTTGCGTTCGCCTTATCTCTATAATTCACAAAGACGTTGTGCGTTGCACTGTGGTTTTTATTTTGCGCCTGTCAGCCCAGTGCATCCGACTTCAGCATGCATTGTATGTAAGGGCCTGCATTTTCTAAGTGTTTGCTTCCCCTTGGTAACGGCCGGTGCTGTGATTGGATGGTGGGGGGGATTTGTGAGTTGCGTCACTTAACTACTAGCCCACGTCGTCCCTCCAAAACAAATAATGTCTTAATCTTAATCGAACTGTACTTCTACAAGAGCGGATGCCACTGTTCAGGTTCTAGCTCTGGCGTGTGCTGGAGGTAACCGGGAGGAGGATTTTCTGCTAAGCGGACTAGGCTCGAGCAGCTATTTACTCTGCTGCGTTGAGACAAGTCCCGCCGAGACTGGTTAACTGATGTGCGAATCCATCTTAATGGACTCGGATACTAGAGTAAAGTAGACGCCGTCTATGCTGCTCTTAACGAACCCCCTAACCACGTCCGGTGTTATGCCATGTTACACAGTTAGTCAACTCTTACGACGTACTCTCTGTGGGGCAGTGGTGCTATTCTTCACAAGTTGGGGGCTCAGTGCAAAGGTGTCTCTAACACTTCCTCCCCACCGGCAATTTTTGCTATATGATCTGTATTATCACTAACCCTAAATTGAAGATTTCATTTGTTTTGTTCTGTGCGTGTACGTACGTTCGTGCGTGTGTGAATTCAGCCAGCCGCGCCTTCGTCCCGCCAAGTCCACTATCATTTCATGTTGCTATTTTGCGATCGACATCGCAACCCACCGATGTCGGGTTCGGCTAGCTCTTCTTCTCAAGGGCGAACAGTGAAATGAGTAGCCTGCGGATAAAGTGAGCACACAAGTCAACCTCACCTCCAAATGGTGCACACTGGGAAACTATGGCTGCGAGGCTGTAGGCAAACGAGCCAATGACTGGCCTGGGGCAACGGGCTCCTCCAGGTCAGATGCAGATACTGGTCCGCACCGGCTTGAAGAGGAGATGGACTCCGCCAAAAGATAACCGCTCAAGATTCACCCATTAAGATACAACCACAATCAATTAATGTTGACAGCTTATTCTGCAAACTTTCCAGTCCATATTTCATGGATAGTCCATTTGAATGAGTTTGGGAGAACAATGCACTGTCTCACTACACCAAGGTCCGGGTCTGTCAGACCTGCGTTCTTGGCACTCTTATTGTATGGAAGCGAGACTTGGAGCACTCAGAATGAACGGCGGTCCAACACCTTTCACATGTGGGGCCTATGGCGTATATTGGGAATGGGTGGCAAGAGAGAGAGCCACATGAAGTCCTGCGATATCCCAACTGGTTGTGGGCCGTGTCACTTAACCACTAGCCCACGCCGTCCGTCCAAAACATATAATGTCTTAATCTTAATCGAACTGTACTTTTACAGAAACGTGAGCTGGGAACCAATTGCTCAGGATCAAGCTGCCTGGAGACAGTCAGTCGGAAGGGGCATGGTGGCTTCTGACGCTCGTAGCGGCCTTTTGGTAGCTGAGAAAAGAGAAAGAATGAAGGGATCAAATAACAGCCAGGCAAGCCAGCCTCCCCAGCGTGGTTGTTCGGTTTGTGGAAGGGACTGTCACTCGCGGATCGACCTTTACAGTTATCACAGACAGTGTCGAAATACAGGAGACAGAGCTGGAAGAAACTTACAAGGCGCCACGCGCATGGTCTATAAAAATAGAGCTGGACAAAACTCACAGGGCGCCACGCGCATGGTCTACAGAGTCAGAGCTAGACAAAACTCACAGGCCACCACGCGCATGGTCTATAGAGACAGGGCTGGACAACACTTTCAGGGCGCCACGCGCATGGTCTATAGAGACAGAGCTGGACAAAACTCACAGGGCGCCACGCGCATGGTCTATAGAGACAGAGCTGGACAAAACTCACAGGGCGCCACTTGCATAGTCTATAGAGACAGAGCTGGACAAAACTTACAGGGCGCCACGTGCATGGTCTACAGAGACTGGAGCAGAGCTGGACAAAACTTACAGGGCGCCACGCGCATGGTCTATAGAGACAGAGCTGGACAAAACTTACAGGGCGCCACGTGCATGGTCTACAGAGACTGGAGCAGAACTGGACAAAACTTACAGGGCGCCACGCACACGGTCTATAGAGACAGAGTTGGACAAAACTTACAGGGCTCCACGCGCATGGTCTATAGAGACGGAGCTGGACAAAACTTACAGGGCGCAACGCGCATGGTCTATAGAGACGGAGCTGGACAAAACTTACAGGGCACCACGCCCATGGTCTACAGAGGATGAGACGCCTATGATGAGACCAATCACAACAGTATCAGTGGTCAATGAGAATCGACTTTTTCAAGTAAATCCTTACTGCGCCCTGTCTGTCTCTTCTATGGCGTATTCGTGGGTTTCCGCTTTAGAAGGGCAGTCGGCGACTTGATCGAAAAATTGCATTAAAAATATTACCAGATAAAAACATTACAATATAATAATATTGCAAAATATTAGTATTACAATATAATAATATTAAAATATAATAATATTAAAATATAATAATGTTACAAAATAATAATATTACAAGATAATAATATAATAATATTACCATATAGTAATATTACAATTTTAAAATGTTTTTAAAGTAATATTACAATATAATAATACTACAATATAATAATATAACAATATAATAATATAACAATGTCACAAGACAGTAATACCAGAATATAATAATATAACAATGTAATAATATAACAATGAAATAATATAACATTATCACAAGATAGTAATATCACAAGATAGGGATACTACATTATAATAATATTACAATATAATAATACCACAAGATAATAATATCACAAGACATATTCCTTTTTCCTTTTCTCTCGTTCGATCTCTATCTCCCTCCAACACTCTCTCTCCCACTCTCTCTCCCTCTCTCTCTCTCTGTCTCTCTCTCTCTCTCAGTATACTTTTTCAGCTATGTAATTAAAACATCATCTTTACTGATTTCAGTAGGGCCGCCATTAGTTTTGATTCCTCGTGCACATTAAGCGAAGTGACATGCTAGCAAACGTGTGAAGCGGTAAAGTGAATGAATCAGTTACTATTGGAAAGGTAAGCTGATTGCGTCCAGTCTAACACAGCTTAGGAATCAGGTCAATTGGTAGCTAGGAGACGGTCATTACGGCGTTACTTTTTTATCACAGCCAACTAGCCACAAATTGTGTTTCAAATGTTATTTCAGTGCAGTTTTGTTAAGTTTTATAATTGCAATTTGATCACGTGTTGAAGGAGATGTTTACATCTATTATTTCAGAAATAAAACATAAACACTTAGCACAGATTTACTAGAAAACATATACAGCTATGGTCAGTATGTTCACAGCATGGGTTTCAACTACCTTATTCAGAACAAACACGAAATACTTTTCAACATTACTTCGACATCCTTAAGTGTGCCCCTTTATGTTCATGACTCAACTTACCCTAAAATTAACATCATGCTTCGGTACTGTTTTTGTTGTTTCGAATGTCCACAATGAGTAGGTTTACTCTTTTGTGCGCAATAAAAAAGGACGTTAAGTATCGGGTCGTCGTAGCTTTTCTCACATCCCGAGCGTGCTTATGGGGGTGGACAAGGTTCTCAAGGCGGTTGTGTTATGCTTGGCCTCATCTGCGTGTCTCTCACTACTACAGGGATCACGTCGGACCCTCGCCGTGTTAGCTAGGCTTCCGTGAAAACAGCCCGTTTTGCCTGAACCTAACTAACATGATCAGTATATTTTGCCTGACCCTGACTAACATATCTGATCAGTATATTCTGCCTGACCCTGACTAACATATTTGAACAGTATATTTTACCTGATCCTGACTAACATGTCTGATCAGTATATTTTGCCTGACTCTGACTAACATGTTTGATCAGTATATTTTGCCTGGCCCTGACTAACATGTTTGATCAGTATATTTTGCCTGGCCCTGACTAACATGTTTGATCAGTATATTTTGCCTGGCCCTGACTAACATGTTTGATCAGTATATTTTGCCTGGCCCTGACTAACATGTTTGATCAGTATATTTTGCCTGACTCTGACTAACATGTTTGATCAGTATATTTTGCCTGGCCCTGACTAACATGTTTGATCAGTATATTTTGCCTGACTCTGACTAACATGTTTGATCAGTATATTTTGCCTGGCCCTGACTAACATGTTTGATCAGTATATTTTGCCTGGCCCTGACTAACATGTTTGATCAGTATATTTTGCCTGACTCTGACTAACATGTTTGATCAGTATATTTTGCCTGACCAGACGTTAGTCTTCCTCTCCTCTCCTCTCGTCTCCTGGTAAATATTCAAGGGTATACATTAGAGCAGTGATTCCCAAACATCTTTTGTCCACGGTACCCTTAGTACACCAGAATTTATTTTGTACACGGCACCTCAACTCTGAGAATAAGCATATTTAACAGTAGCAGTGAGCAGTTAATGAAAATATTGAAATGTTTCGTGGCGTCCATGTGAACCAGCCACTGCGCCAAACACACATTTTTTGAACCACTGCCTTAGAGACTGCAGAGTTGTGGTTTTATAGGCGAATGATGAAATTTCCATGGACATACAACAAATCTAATAACTATATAATGTTAGAAATGAACGAACAACGGGAACCTGTTCACAATATTAGAAATAATCAATCAGCGTTTTTAAGACATGTGCCCAGTGTTGGTAGGGAAAACGTTACTGCAACCTGCTAAACTATTCCGGGTAACAGAAACGGAGTTCTTTCTTCTTCTTCTTCGTGTTCGGTTTCGTATGCTCTTTTTATGCCACCAGATGGACTGCCTCTATGAAGTGACACGTCAGTCGCAGGTCCTCAATGGTTCCCCACAGTTTGTCTTGTATGTTTCTCTCCTCGGGCTAGGTCTTCTCACGGTCTTGGTGCAGTGGACATGTTTGCGGGATGTGTTCTGGAGTCTGGGGTCCTATCTGACATGTGCATTGTGCAGTCTGTGCTGCTTTCATTTTATGCATGTGTGCATTTAGTCTGCAATGACCTGTTCTGAGGAGAAAAATTGGGGTATACTGTTTCCTATTCAGTCTATTGATTGGGTCATATGGGCATTTACTGTTTGTTCTCTCTATCCACTGTTGTTTATATTTTTTTTAATGTTTGTCTTGACTTCTGGCAGTGACACTGGGTGGGTGAATTGTTCTCTTTGTCTTCCCTCCCTGGCTAGCTTGTCCGCCCATTCATTCCCAGGTATGCCGCAGTGTGCTGGAATCCACTGGAGGGTGATTTTATTGTGGTCTGAGAGTTTGTTTAGCTGGCATATCAGTTCCCTTTCCATACTATTTCGTGGTTCTCTTTGTGTGGCCTGCAAAATTTCCATGCAATTGCACAAAAACATTATTCTGTTATCCTTTAACCCCTTTTCATCCAATAGTTTGACTGCTTCAATTATTGCCTGTTGGTCTGTTCTTAGATTTGTCGAGGGCTTCCCGGCAGCACTTGCTTGTTCTATAACGGTTCCATCCTGTAGAAATATGACGAGTCCCGCCCCTCCTTTCCTCAATGCTTCCTCTGATGATTCATCTGTGTAGACGTGCGTCCACATGGATTGAGGATAGGCGTCTCCAATATGCTTTAGGGTTTTTTCTCTCAATGCATGGTCTGATTCTTCCACCTTTCTATCGATACCTGGTATTTTCGCTTCCACAGTGAAGTTGGGCTGTTGGTCTGTATTTTCATATACTTGTATCATTTCCCATGTCGTTGGATATGTTGATATGATGTCACTGTTCCTGTCTGTAAGGGTGTTTGATAGATGATTGAAGCTTGTTCTTTTTATGCGGCTTTTTGTTAATTCATTGACTTTTCCCTGCATTGGATGTTTATTCATACGCTTGTATTTTTCTGATAGGTTTAGTATTTTTAGAAACGGAGTAAAAACCGGTATAAAATACTGTCCGGGTACGTGACACTGAATAAGAAATTACGAAGGTATTGAAGCCTCCGAGACGTGGGTATATAGAAGATTGGGTCGCATTTCTTAGACAGAGAAGATAACAAATGTGGAGCTATTTTCTTCTCTTCTTCTTCGTACGCTGTCAAACGTCACCCTGTTTATTTTCGAAGAAAGCAGCGGTCATCCTGAGGCTGTCGACACTGCCATAGAGCTTGTCTAGTGTTGGCACTGGTGATGGCCACATGTGCTTTCTCTGGTACTCGTATGTCGGGCAGTTTTGCAGCAGATATTCAGCGGTCATTTTCCCGGTACCACGAGTGCATTTTATTTTATTTATTGAATAGGTGGTACCTCAGTTTCATGTGGCCTGTGCGGAGTCTGAAGACCACGACCTGCTCTCTTCTGTTCAGCTGGTAATAGGCATCATTTTTTGTGTAGCCAGTATGTTCTGTTTCCCATTTGGCCATGTATCTGGCCCTAATTAGCCTTTTGGACTCTTCGTAGGTCACACTAGAATCTGGTTGTGGTAGTTTTGCACCTTATTTTGCCAGTCTGTCTGCCTCCTCGTTGCCTTGGATGTTACAGTGGGATGGAACCCACTGTACCACTACTCTTTTTGGTGCGGACTGCTGGCATAGTTGACAGAGTACTGCTCTTAAATCATTAAGTTCAGTATTTTTCTGGCTTTTTAGTGCTGTAACTACGGCCAAAGCATCTGTAAACAGGACTATATAGCTTTCATAGCTTTCGCCTGTCAGCATTGCTTCTACTGCAGCCCTCAGTGCCTCTGCTTCCGCTTTGAAACTGCTTGAGAAGTTTCCAGTTGCCACTGACAGTGTTATTTTTCTACCATTTGGTAGGCTCAGGAATACCCCTACCCCTCCGTTCTGTGTTGCGTTTGTTACAGAACCGCCGGTGTATACATGGGTCCAGTCCATGCTTGGATAGTTTTCCGTTATGTACATCAGGGTTATGTCTCTTCTTTCTTTTTCAGTCTGGCTGTTCTTGTATCCAATACCTGGTAAATTTTCTACCACCTCCGGAAATATATGCTGCCTCCAGGTAGGTTTGCGTACAGTAGGGATGGGCTTTGGTATTGTTACGGTGTTCATGGGGTCTTCGCTAATCTTTGCTTTGGCTATTTCTGGAAAGTTTCTCCGCTTTAGTTTCCCATTTCCAAATCTGTTGCATTCTCTGATGCATTGGATGGTCTGTCAGTCTCCTGAGTTTATCTTCTTGCTGTTGGGCTCTGCAGTCTCTTCTGTCGTTCATGGATTGCAGATTTGTAATCTTTTGAAGTTCTACAATTGGCGTTGACTTCATGCCTCCTGTTTTAACTCTCATGGCTTGGTTTTGAAGTTTGCTAATTTTATCAAAGTTCGCCTTTGCTGCTGTTGTCCATGCCGCAATACCATACTCGAGAAGTGGTCTCACTCTTCCAGTGTACAGTTTCTTTAATATACTTTCGTCTGCTCCCCAGCTTGTGCCAGCAAGTTTCCTCATGATTGTCATTCTTTCTCTGGCTCTCATTCGGTTTCTCTCAATCTGACTTTTCCATGTCATGCGCCGATCAAAGGTGACTCCCAGGTAGTTTGGGTTGTCGTTTGGCCGCAGATATTTGCCGTTAAGACTTATTTTGGTGTTCTAGGGTTCATTTGAAAGCCAGAATATCGTACATGTTGTTTTTTCCTCATTTATTTTGACCACCCATGAGTTTGTCCACTCCTCCAACGATGTTAGGGCCTGCTGCATCCGATTGTTTGCTATGGTGAGATTGTTTTCAGAGGTCCACATAGCCAGATCGTCTGCAAACATGGAGCTGTGGACACTTCTGTGATGTCTTTACATACACCAGGAAAAGTGTGGGTGACAGTACTCCCCCCTTGAGGTACTCGTTGCTCAAGTGTCACCTTTTTGCTCATCTGCCCTTGTACTTGAACTCTGGCTGTTCTGTTTTCGAGGTAGTGGCTGTTCCATCTGTACATTTTCCCACAAACTTCACTTCTTCGTAGCTTAACTTTAAGTCCCTCTTTCCACACCTTGTCAAAGGCCTTCTCTAAATCCACCCAAACCGCTACTGTGTGTTATTTCTCCTGGTAAGCATCCTCTATTTCCTGGGCTATGAGAGTGATCTGGTCCTCAGTGGATCTGCGCTGTCTAAAACCTGCTTGCTGTGGAATTAGTATGTGTTTTTCTTCCAGATGCCACATCTGACCAGTACCAAAGAAAGAAAAAGATGGAACAGATCCAAATGGATACAGGCCTATCAGTCTACTGAGCTGTGTAGGAAAACTGATGGAGCGTATGATAAACACCAGACAGATGTGGCATCTGGAAGAAAAACACATACTAATTCCACAGCAAGCAGGCTTTAGACAGCACAGATCCACCGAGGACCAGATCACTCTCATATCCTAGCAAATAGAGGATGCTTACCAGGAGAAAAAAAACACAGTAGCGGTTTGGGTGGATTTAGAGAAGGCATTTGACAAGGTGTGGAAAAAAGGGACTTAAAGTCAAGCTACGAAGAAGTGAAGTTTGTGGGGAAAATGTACAGATGGATCAGCCACTACCTCAAAAAACAGAACAGCCAGAGTTCAAGTACAAGGGCAGATGAGCAAAAAGGTGACACTTGAGCAGGGAGTACCCTAAGGGGGAGTACTGTCATCCACACTTTTCCTGATGTATATAAACAACATCACAGAGAATATACCAAAAAGAGTCCACAGCTCCATTTTTGCAGACTATCTGGCTATGTGGACCTCTGCAAAAAATCTCACCATAGCCAGCAATCGGATGCAGCAGGCCCTAACATCGTTGGAGGAGTGGGCGAACTCATGGCTGGTCAAAAAAATGAGGAAAAAACAACATGTACGATATTCTCGCTTTCAAACAAACCCCCAGAACACCAAAATAAGTCTTAACGGCAAATATCTGCGGCCAAACGACAATCCAGACTACCTGGGAGTCACATTTGATCGGCGCATGACATGGAAAAATCAGATCGAGAGAAACCGAATGAGAGCCAGAGAAAGAATGGCAATCATGAGGAAACTTGCTGGCACAAGCTGGGGAGCAGACGAAAGTATATTAAAGAAACTGCACACTGGAAGAGTGAGACCAGTTCTCGAGTATGGCATTGCGGCATGGACAACAGCAGCAAAGGCGAACTTTGACAAAATTAGCAAACTCCAAAACCAAGCCATGAGAGTTTTAACAGGAGGCATGAAATGAAATGCCAATTGTAGAACTTCAAAAGATTACAAATCTGCAATCCATGACCGACAGAAGAGACTGCAGAGCCCAGCAGCAAGCAGAGAAACTCAGAAGACTGATAGACCATCCAATGCACCAGAGACTAAATAGATTTGGAAATGGGAAACTAAAGCGGAGAAATTTTCCAGAAATAGCCAAAGCAAAGATGAGCGAAAACCCTTTGAACACATAAACAACACCAAAGCCCATCTCCACTGTACGCAAACATACCTGAAGGCAGCATATATTTCCGGAGGTGGTAGAAAATATACCAGGTATTGGAAACAAGAACAGCCAGACTGAAAAAGAAAGAAGAAACATAATCCTGAGGTACAAAACGAAAAACTACCCAAGCATGGACTGGACCCATGGATACACCGACGGTTATGTAACAAACACAACACAGAACGGAGGGGCAGGGGTATTCCTGAGCCTACATATGGTAGAAAAATAACACTGTCAGTTGCAATTGGAAAATACTCAATCAATTTCAGAGCGGAAGCAGAGGCATTGAGGGCTGCAATAGAAGAAATGCTGACAGGCGAAAGAAATTAAAGCTATATAGTCCTGTTTACAGATGCCCTGGCCGTTGTCACAGCACTAAAAATTCAGAAAAATGCTGAACTTAATGATTTAAGAGCAGTACTCTGTCAACTATGCCAGCAGTCCGCACCAAAAAGAGTAGTGGTACAGTGGGTTCCATCCCACTGTAATATCTAAGGCAACGAGGAGGCAGACAGACTGGCAAAAGAAGGTGCAAGACTACCACAACCAGATACTAGTATGACAAACGAAGAGTCAAAAAGTCTTATTAGAGCTAGATACATGACCAAATGGGAAACAGAACATACTGGCTACACCAAAAACGATGCCTATTACCAGTTGAACAGAAGAGAGCAGATCGTGGTCTTCAGACTTCGCACTGGCCACAATAGACTGAGGTACCACCTATTCAATAAATTGAAGACAGGTGGCACTGACGAATGCTCGTGCGGTACCGGGAAAATGATCGCTGAATATCTGCTGCAAAACTGCCCGACATACGAGGATCAGAGAAAGCACATGTGGCCATCACCAGTGGCAACACTAGACAAGCTCTATGGCAGTGTCGACAGCCTCAGGATGACCGCAGCTTTTTTCGAAAAAATACAGGTTGACGTCTGACAGCGTACGAAGAAGATGAAGAAGAAGAAGAAGAAGAAGAAGAAGAAGAAGAAGAAGAAGAAGAAGAAGAAGAAGAAGAGAAGAAGAAGAAGATTGAGCAGGTTGGTGGACTGACTGCTGCTCCAGATTCCTATCCAATGGCTGTGATGAGAGCGACGCTCTACCATGGACATGCCACATGATGATGATGAACATGCCACACCTCCATGTTGAAGACCAAAATAGAGGCTGCTCCGAGTGGTCCGCCGGGGCTGCTATGGATGTCAAAGACAAGAACAGCACCACTGCCTCACAGTGTGCATGTCGTAAGAGTCGACTAACTGTGTGACATGGCATAACACCGGTCGTGGTTAGGGAGGTACGTTAAGAACAGCACAGATGGTGCCTAACAGGCTGCAGGTCTACTTTGCTCTAATGTTTTAGTCTATTAAGATGGACTCGCACACAAATTTACCATTCTCCGCAGCACTTGTCACAACGCAGCGGAGTGATAAGCTGCTCGAGCCTAACCCGCCAAGCAGGAAATCCTCGTCCCAGCTACTTCCATCTCAAACCAGAGCTGAGACCTGCACAGGAGCATCTGCCACAGTAGAAGTACAGGTCGACTAAGAAGTAAGACGATACGGTAAAAGGCAGCCGTTCAAGAGGCAGACAACGTTGTAAGGGGATAGCATCAGGAATTGTTAGAATTCATGGAGTAGGCTACTTCATTCATTGGCGTCTCAATATCTGCAGACTATGGCCGTGGCATCCTGTGAGCAGTCTTTCCATTGCGCAAGCCTGGGCGCTTAATATGGAAACCTTGGCCTGCCCAAACTGCAGGATCCCCTTCTCGGCCTCGCTGGTGAAATCCAAAAAGAATGCGAAGCATGACAATGTGGCACCAGCTCAGCTGCAGGAGCTGCCGGAATGAGTTTGCAAATTTGAAACCATCCACCTTAGGTGCTACCACTTCCTATTTTATGTCTGGGCTTACTCCCGTAGCCCTACCTTCTGCTGAGGTTTCCACAAGGCAGTGGAGTCGTTGTCCGCAGATGCTAGTTACTCGATACATCTGATGATACTCTCATCTTCCCAAGACTAGCCAGCACTCTCTGGGACTTGGGGGTTTAAAATCAGAGTTCCTCCTCTCCTAGGCAAACTGACTGAACAGGCTAACGAGCTTCATCTACCAGGGTTTTAAGTCAGAGTTGACCTTCTCTTAGATTGGCTCCCAACCAAGGCTAACAAGCCCTATTCGTCCGCCCAGTTATACCGCTGGGTACTCGGTCACGCCCTACAGCAGGCTCTCTAAGAAACAGGGTCTCCTCATGAAGGTGCTGCTAGGGACACAATAATGTAGTAGAGGTCATTGCCATGGAAACTCCAGAACGACAAGCCGAACAGTGAATCCAGCGGCGATCTCTCCACCTGGAAAGGAGAGGCTATGTCAGACGCCACACTTTCCTTTAACGAGGAGGTTACTACAATCATAGATAAAGGAGAGCCAGTGGATGTTATTTATCTAGATTTTGCAAAGGCCTTTGATAGAGTCCCTCATCAAAAATTATTTCGAAAATTGAAATCACATGGAATAGGTGGGGAAGTTCCCAAATGGATTGAAAATTGGTTAACGGGAAGATAACAGAGAATGGGCATAAATAAGGATTACTCGTAGTGGAGTGAAGTAAAAAGTGGAGTGCCACATGGCTCGGCTTTGGGACCAATTTTGTTCTTAATATATATAATATTTTGGACAATGATTGCAAAATTTTCTGAATACACAAAACTATGCAGTAGTGACTCATCTAAAGCAGAAGTGGATATATTGAGATCGATTTAGATAACATTCAAGAACGTTCTGTAAGCAATGTTAAGTATGGTAAAAAGAAATATTAAACATAGGAGCAAGGAAGTGATAGTCAAACTGTATAAAGCATTAGTTAGACCGAGAGTACTGTGTACAGGCGTGGAGTCCTTATCACAGAAGGGATATAAACATGCTGGAAAGGATACAAAAACGAGCTACAAAACTGATAGTGGGATTGCAGAATTACAATTATGAGGAAATACTCAGAAAAACCCTCCTACAGTGTCTAGAAATGAGAAGAATTCGAGGTGACAATACAGGTTCACAAGATGATCAGAGGACCGGATAAGTTAGACCAAAACTAGTTTTTTCAAAATACAACCACCTACAAGAACAAGTGGGCATAGCTACAAATTAACTTAAGAGAGGTCCAGATTAGATATCATGAAATATTTTTTTTAGTCAGAGAAGTGGTGAATACATGGAATGCAGTGCCACAGGAGATAGTGGAGGTAGGGACAATTAATGCATTTAAGAATAAATTAGTTGCGCATAGCTTTTAGAGCATGGCAATGTAAATGAAACTGGCTGTATACAGACTCTACAGAGTCTTCTAAACCAGTATAAAGATGTTAAGTTGAGGAGATGAACTGGAAAACCCCTGTCAGATTGCACTATTTCGGCAAGAGATAGAGTACACTGGAGATACATTGCAGCCGACCTTCAATCAGGCGATGACACTTGAACTGAACATGGCATGATAGAGCATCAACTACAGAACTTATTTCCAGAACCAGAGACATAGAATAGGGAAAGTTCACGATCGCCTACGCCAGCAGACATGGCACTTCCTGGATTGACCAATGAATGAACTGGCCATCACCCGTTCCCAAGCGACCACACTAATGTGTTGTTATGCTTGTCACTAATTGACTTAGTTGGCTAGAACTTTCTCTAGCGGGCAATAAATCACAACTGATCTGCGATCACTTTCAGTAATTTGATTAATGTGATTGTTCGCTGATTAACTGGAACGATTTCTGGCGCAAGCGGTCATATGATGCTTGTTAAGGAATTCGAGTAGACAATTATCGGCTTTACAGAAATCGTTGCTAATTTCTGTTTAACAGTTACTCAATATGAAATGCGTTCTGAATATTTTTTTCAAGAAATGTAATTTTTGCCTTAACACCGCTATGAATCTGATAAAGGTATATGATACAATACGAGGTGTGTTCAAATGAAATCGGACCAAACTCCAACACGTGAACATACGTACGATGCGCATGATGACTTCACTTCTGGTGTAAACAGCACATACCAACCGTAAAGTTTGCGAAATTTTATAATGCTAAGACTTATAGTTTCCTCAACAGGCCGTTGAAGACATGGCGGGTATGATACGGAATCCGTCCAGAGTTGATCAGCGAGCGGTGATTCGGTTTCTATCAGCTGAAGGATGTCGACCAGTTGACATTCATCACAGAATGCAGGCAGTGTATGGTGACAAAAGTGTGTCGAAGACAACAATGAAGAACTGGACAACGATGCTTAAAATAGGACGTGAGTTAACACAACAATATGCGCCTGACCTGGTCTCGGAAGATCTTTCGTTAACTCGCGTCCTTCTTTAAACATCGTTGTCCAGTTCTTCACTGTTGTCTTCGACACACTTTTGTCGCCATACACTACCTGCATTCTGTGATGAATGTCAACTGGTCGACATCCTTCAGCTGATAGAAACCGAATCACCGCTCGCTGATCAACTCTGGACGGATTCCGTATCACACTCGCCATGTTTTTAACGGTCTGCTGAGGAAACTATGAGTCGGAGGATAATGTCATTTTGCAAACTTGACGGTTTATATGTACTGTTTACACCAGACGTGACGTCATCATGCGCATCGTACGTATGTTCACTTGTTGCAGTTCGGTCCGGTTTCATTTGAACAAGTATCGTATATGAATCGACATTCTTTTAGAGCCAAACACTGCGCATAAGGCAGAAACAAGTGCTCTCAAGCTTGTAAGGTGTGAAACCATTTGTCTGCGTTCTTGTCAGTTATGTAGACCCACAGTTCAGCCCTCTTTGAGGGTCTTCCTGTAACGATACTCTTTTTGTCTCCCTCTATTGATAAAATTCGATTATATAATCAAATTCGATATGATAAAATTCGATTATATGATAAAATTCGATTATATGATAAAATTCAATTATATAATAAAATACGAGGCGTGTTCAAATGAAAACGGACCAAACTGCAACAAGTGAACATACGTACGATGCACATGATGACTTCACTTCTGGTGTAAACAGCACATACCAACCGTCAAGTTTGCAAAATTTCATTATCCCCCGACTCATAGTTTCCTCAGCAGACCGTTGAAAACATGGCGGGTATGATACGGAATCCGTCCAGAGTTGATCAGCGAGCGGTGATTCGGTTTCTAACAGCTGAAGGATGTCGATCATATAACATTCATCGCAGAATGCTATCCATTATATACATCCATAGAGCCGGTGCAGCCGCACCTTATTTTAATTGTAATTTTGTTGGTAATGAAGAAATGGAACACTTCGGCTCTTTGATAACAAATGATGGGGACTGTACAAGGGAAATAAGCAGACGATTGTCCATCGGCGATGCAGAAACTGAATGTGTGGTACAATATTAACCAAAGAATTACAATTAAATATCCTCAGAACATGCGTATTCCTGGTAGCAATGTACGGAAGCGAGACATGGACAATCACACGAATATTAAGAACGAAGAACGAGGATTTCAAGACAAAATACTGCAGGAGAATCATTAAAATGCCGTGGGTAAAGAAAATAACAAATAAAGCAATCCTGCAAGATCTGAGTGTCGAAGAGAACTGGCTTTTGTTGTTGCTGTTTGCGAATGTCAGCAATCAGTAGGTTTACTCTTTTGTGCCCCCTGAAAAAGACGTTGAGGGGCGGGTTGTATTATCTTTTCTCACATTCCGAGTGTGCTGATGAAGGTGGACTAGGGTCCTCCAGGTGATTGTGCTATGCTTGGCTTCATCTGCATGTCGCTCACTACTATGGGAACACGTCGATCCCTCACCTCGTTAGCCAGGCTGCCATGAACATATCCCGTTTCCATGGTGGGCTACGAGAAAGCCGAGGTGAGGTTCTTGGCCAGTATATTTTGCCTGACCTTGACTTGTCTGACTGTCCCACCTGACAGATCGTGTGTCCAGCTGAATCCGGTTGATGTGGTGTCGGAGGTTACCGTTTTGATCAGTGGAACGAGCTGATTGGTTGGCGAGTACAGCTATAGCGGAGGGCGGGAGATCAGTGGACCGAGCTGATAGGTTGGTGAGTCCAGCTATAGTGGAGGGCGGGAGATAAATAGCCGGAGCCGGTATCCTTCACGACGCCGTTAGGACAATTGCCTGGAAGGAAGATTCGGACGTTGATCTAGAGTCTACGTCCTTGGCGCGACTGGTTACATTGGATGTGAAATGCGGGGCGACGAGGAAGGAACACCACACGGGAATCCATAGACGTCTGGTTAACCAGCACATGACCGTAACGGACAGTCATCACGTGCTGGCAGACATATTGAGAATGAGATCTGAGCGGGTATGGACTTGTCGTGAGTGCGATGAAGATGACTCAACGACTAACTAACTAACTGACTAACTAACTAACTAACTAACTGACTTACTTCCTCCTCAACTGGCTTATAAACCACGTTATGTCTCGGAAACTGGTTTTTCGGAAACATCAAGCACCACGACCGACTGGAAAAAGCAGTTGTGGAGGACATTGTTCCAGGACACAAGATATCAAGGACACCCTGAACATAAACATGGAGCACACGGTTAAATTGACTGCTGGTCTAGATTCCTATCGTATGGCTGTGATGAGAGCGAAATTCTGCCAAGGGCATCCTACATGATGATGATTGATACCACCACTTCAAATATTTTGATGCAGGCTTCCTTTAAGGGGGGTAGTTGTAGTGGTGACTAATCTTCATTTAATTAAAAAGTTAAAAGTAAAGTAACCCATAGCATTACTGCCGTAGTGGTATGAGGTGTTAGCGATCTCACATTTCAAAGGCTCGGCTAAATGAGAGCTGAAGCCATCTCCTCTGCCTCGCAGCTTTTACTTCCCGGACTCATTTATTTCCCGGACCCATTTAAGGCTGAGTCGACCGGCGGCCCATTAGCCTCAACTGGGTAATGAACCCAGGACCACTCAGATGCGAAGCCAGCTCGCTAACCACTGCGCTACGCGGCTCCCTATAAAAAAAGATGGATCAATTAATCAATCAAATAGGCCTCACAACAGAAGGAAGACCTTTTTCATTTAATTAATTCATTCAATATTGTACTCTTAATTCTTATGTATCCAGTATATTTTTTGTCATCTTTCATAATGATTCCATTTCATTCATCCTTGTTGTACACCTCACTTCATTGTATCTTCACAATGTTTTGTCAAATGTATGGTGATGATTTGACATTTAAAGGAAAAATATTTGTAATTTGTAACCAAATATATATATATATATATTTAAATCAGGAAATGAATAAAAGGGGTCTGGATCAATTAGGAAGGAAAATAAATATATTCATTCCCAAAACAGTCCCAGGAAAACAATTGTGCATATTTTGCCTCAGAAACCCGACTGGGTAAACTGAGGAACACAAGAAAATGAAAATAGCAACAAAATACCTACGAATGACACCGAGAGAATCATCAAAAGGCGAGAAACAACGGGAGGAACATCACGGAAATACCAGGTAAGGTACAAACAGATACACACAAGCATCCAAGCACTGGTTTATGCGTCTTAATATCGCCCAAATTTACTACGGTCTGCGGTCGAATAGGCGCGCCTCCGCCAGTACTAGGGAGGCAAACACATACAATTTTTAAAAATGTTAAAATAAAAAAAATCAATCCAGGAATCAATCGTTATACTCACCGACTCTCGTGTTGTCGTGTCTTCCACACGTTCCAGTAACGCCCTGGTTATTGATGACCCGATGTTTCCTGTGCCTTCACCCTTAATGCTGCTTGGGGGGGTTTTGTAAGTCTCGACATGTGTGCTGCAAACACCAGCAGTAGTCCCTGGCTGTCCTGATGTACTTCTCTTTCCCAAGTCAGCTTTAAAACCCGCCCTAGACAGTTCGGGGTCGTCCTTGGCTAAGATCTCCATGAGATAGGAAATGTAGCTTGTGGCGAGTCGCAGGGTCTTGATCTTGGATAACTTGGTGTCTGATGGAACATTTGGGATGCAGCCTCGAAGCTGAGTGAACGCGTTGTTGATGCTGAGGGTTCGCCGCCTCTCCTTCTTGTTTGCTGTGACCCTCCGCTTCACACATCGCACCGGTACGCCATTTTCGTACTGAATGAAAGACTGATACTGGGAGCCCCCAGGGGAGTTCGCCCCTGGCGCCCCGAAGCTGTGGTAACCGTCTGGAATGTGTCCAGGCGTGCAGGAGAGCTCTGGAGGGGACAGCATCCAGTTTGGGAAATAGTTTTCGGGCACTGCCGCAGATGCTGCTGTGGATGGAGTCGGAACATCCTGGATGTCGGAGAGGCGGTTCACCTGGTGTTGGTGGTGTGTGTAGGTGGAGTAGAAGTCGTATTGCGGGCATGGGGACGGCATTCCTGCGACATGGCTGGCATCAACCGCGCCGCTGGTTTGCAGGGGATGGTGTGAGGGATGATAATGCTGTTGGTGGTGGTGATCTGGGTGAGGCTGGTAGGGTTGAGGGTACCCACTCACACTCAAACTCATCCTGTCGCTGTCTCTGACCTAATTTGGTGATGTAAATCATAACTCTTTATGTAAATCAAACTCTTTATGTAAACCACAACTCGTTATGTAAATCAAACTCTTTATGTAAAAATAGCCCTTTGTGTAAACTATATCCCTTTATATAAATCACAGCTCTTAATATAAATCTCAGCTCTTTATTTAAATCCCATTTACTTTTATAAATCACAGCTCTTTATATAAATCACAACTCTTTATGTAAATTACAGCTCGTTATATAAATCACATATCTTTATTTAAAAATCAGTTCTTTATAAAAATCACAGCTCTTTATGTAAATTACAGCTCTTTATGTAAATCACAGCTCTTTATATAAATCACATATCTTTATGTAAATCACTGGTCTTTATGTACTTTACCGATCTTAATAGAAAGCATATCTTTTTGTAAACCACAGCTCTTAATAAAATCTCAGCTCTTTATATAAATCACTAGTCTTTATGCAAATCACAGCTCTTTATATAAATCACATCGTTTTTAATAAATCGCAGCATGTTATATAAATAACAGCTCTTTATGAAAATTACAGCTTCTTATATAAATCGCAGCTCTTTGTGTAAATTACAGCTCTTTATGTAAATCACATCTCTTTATGTGTTAGAACATCTCTTTATATAAAGCACATCTCTTTATATAAATCATAGCTTTTTATATAAATCACATATCTTTATATAAATTGCAGCTTTTTATGTGAAACAGTTCTTTAAATAAATCACATATTTGAAAATAAATCACTGCTCTTTATATAAATAACAGCTCTTTATGTAAATCACTGCTCTTATATCAATCACGGTTCTATATGTAAATTACAGCCCTTTATATAAATCATAGATCTTTATTTCAAACACAGTTCTTTATATAAATCACAGTTCTATATATAAATCACAGTTCTTTTTATATATCACAGCTCTTTATATAATTACATCTTTTTTTATAAATCACATCTCGTTTATAAATCACATCTCTTTTTATAAATCACATATCTTTTTTTATAAATCACAGCTCGTTATATAAATTACAGCTATTTATGTAAATTACAGCTCTTTGTATAAATCACAGCTCTTCAATGCTCAACACTGTATTTAACACTTGACAGTCCTACCTCATTTACAAGATGTTAGTCATAATGTCCAAATCAAGAATAGTAATTGTATGTGTTTTATGGTCAAAATAGTTCTGCAATGGATCCATGAACGCTCAGACACACATGGCAATGACAAGGCAGACAGACTAGCAAAGGAGGGATCAAGACAAGAACAACCACACACAGCAACAACTTTACAAACAGCTCATTAGATCAGCGAACAATGAAATTTGACTAAACAGATCAGCCATGGGAAACACGGGAAGGGAGGTCTACATATATTTGGCAAGCCCCAGTCCAAACGACAGTGTAAATCAACTCACAACGAAGGATCAGAGCACCATTTTCCAACTGAGAACCCAACACATTCCACTAAACAAACACCTTAACAGAATCCATCCACAACATACTCCTGAGTGCCAGCTGTGTACACACCCATATGAAACCTTTGATCATCATCTCTTTGAGTGCTCAGCTCTCGAATGTTAGGAAAATGCTTCTTTCTCCGAGGCCAGATACATGAAACACTTTGTATGGCATTAGACAACAACTGAAAAACACGTGCGGATACCATTACATGGCAATGGGTCGAAGGGCGAGAGACCACATGGTGTGGGATCAGTTAACAACAACAACAATGTGTTTCATGGCTAACAGAAAAAAGTCAAAACAACTTATTTTTAAATTTAAAGATACAGCTTTGGTTTATAAATTAATTTGGCTTGGCTTGGCTTCGTTCGTTCTCAATCTCCCACTACCAAATCCTAAAATGGCTTAAGTAGCAGAGTGTAGTCCAGAGAACGGAATGCGTTGTGTCGTAGTTTACAGCTTGACTGTGATATTTGCACCTTTCTGTCCAACACATCCGACTTTAGCAAGCATTTTTTTAGTACCGGGTTAGCTTTCCCTCTTCGATCCCTACTCCTAAGCCAGTCTGCCCTACTGCAGCCAGTTATCCAGGATCACCGCGTGGAGGTGTAGAAGGGTCTTGACAGCTCTGTTTCGCTGGCCCTGACTCAAGCAGTCAGCTATGGGTCGATGACCACTGCAGCTCATGCCATAATAAATCATTTTGAGCTAAATATCAAAATATGGTTGGAATGCGACACGTGACTTCAAATAAATCGAACTGCAACTAGCGCTACTTTAGTTGACTGCAATGGGCAGTGTGGACTGTAAAGAGTTAACTGAATTTGTGAACTTACATTTGACGCTAACTGATATTTAAGGTTTAAGAATTCGAGGCAAGTTAATACAGGCGTATAAGATAATCAACGGAAAGGGTAAATTAGAATATCACCAGTTTTCCAAAGTACAGCCGGCTACAAGGGCAAGCGGGCACAGCCACAACGTAATTTTTAAAAGCTCCAGATTAGATACCAGGAAATATTTTTATAGTCCGAGAGTGGTGAATGCTTAGATTGCAGTGCCACAGGATTTAATGGAGGCAGGATCAATTAATACATTCAAGAATAGATTAGATGTGCATGGGAGTTTTACGATTAAATGAATATGAAAGAAAAATGGTTATATACAGACTCTGCAGTGCCTTCTAGACCAGTATAAAAACGTTAAGAGCCTTCTAAACCAATATAGAGACGTTAAGAGACTTCTAGACTCGTATAAAGACGTTAAGTTAAGTTAAGTTAAGAGCCTTCTAAACCAGTATAAAGACGTTAAGTTAAGTTAAGAGCCTTCTAACCCAGTATAAAGACGTTAAGTTAAGTTAAGAGCCTTCTAAAAAAGTATAAAGACGTTAAGAGCCTTCTAAGCCAGTATAAAGACGTTAAGAGCCTTCTAAACCAGTATAAAGACGTTAAGTCAAGTTTAGAACCTTCTAAACGGGCAAAAAGACGTTAAGTTAAGTTAAGAGCCTTCTAAACCAGTATAATGATGTTAAGAGCCTTCTAAACCAGTATAAAAACGTTAAGTTCAACAAGTATAATGAAGTTAACTTACGTTACACAATGTAAATTGACCATTCCACATTACTCTGTGATACTAAAGTCTCAAACAACAAACACACCCGTTAGACTTACGGATTAAACTATGAGCTCTATTGCACAAACAGTAAATTGCCACGCCATATGAAATGCGTCTTTCCGCTACAAATATGCAACTGCTTGGAAATTCGTCTCCGATTGCTTCATTTTTCAAACTCAACTGTAACCCTCCGTGGAAGGGTCGAAACCAACAAATAAACTCGGTATTCGCAAGTGAACTTGCTTAGTCAGTCGGTATAAAGACCGCAAACTAAATGATCTCGAACATTATGGTATCCAATGTACGGAAATGCGTTTATTTGAAACGAGAAGTTTGAGTTAGTGAAAACATTTCTTGGAATTAAACAATAGCCTACGTGGGAGTTCCCCTAGATTGTGTCTCTCCGATATAATCTAAGACAACAACTTGTCAGTCCACCAATCGTGCAATTATTCTCTGGCGGCGAACCTACCCCGTTGATGGTTTAGCGCCGCCTTAATCAATTTGAAGCTCCTCCCACTTGACAACTGGCGTGTCTGGGGGTAGGAAGGACTTGAAGCAGGGCGGGGAGGTGTGAGAGAGTAGCGGCGTGGTTACAGTTGAATGGAGCGATGTGTTTAGTGGTGTTTGTGGTTGTAGTAGTGGTTGTAGTAGTTGGTGTAGTGGTAGTGGTTGTAGTAGCTGGTGTAGTGGTAGTGTTTGTGGTTGTAGTAGTGGTTGTAATAGTTGGTGTAGTGGTAGTGTTTGTAGTAGTTGGTGTAGTGGTAGTGTTTGTAGTAGTTGTTGTAGTAGCTGGTGTAGTGGTAGTGTTTGTGGTTGTAGTAGTTGGTGTAGTGGTAGTGTTTGTAGTAGTAGCGGCGTGGTTACAGTTGAATGGAGCGATGTGTTTAGTGGTATTTGTGGTTGTAGTAGTGGTTGTAGTAGTTGGTGTAGTGGTAGTGTTTGTAGTAGTTGTTGTAGTAGCTGGTGTAGTGGTAGTGTTTGTGGTTGTAGTAGTGGTTGTAGTAGCTAGTGTAGTGGTAGTGTTTGTAGTAGTTGTTGTAGTAGCTGGTGTAGTGGTAGTGTTTGTGGTTGTAGTAGTGGTTGTAGTAGTTGGTGTAGTGGTAGTGTTTGTAGTAGTTGTTGTAGTAGTTGGTGTAGTGGTAGTGTTTGTGATTGTAGCAGTTGTTGTAGTAGTTGGTGTAGTGGTAGTGTTTGTAGTAGTTGTTGTAGTAACTGGTGTAGTGGTAGTGTTTGTGGTTGTAGTAGTGGTTGTAGTAGTTGGTGTAGTGGTAGTGTTTGTAGTAGTTGTTGTAGTAGTTGTTGTAGTAGTTGGTGCAGTGGTAGTGCTTGTGGTTGTAGTAGTTGTTGTAGTAGTTGGTGTAGTGGTAGTGTTTGTGGTTGTAGTAGTTGTTGTAGTAGTTGGTGTAGTGGTAGTGTTTGTGGTTGTAGTAGTTGTTGTAGTAGTTGGTGTAGTGGTAGTGCTTGTGGTTGTAGTAGTTGTTGTAGTAGTTGGTGTAGGGGTAGTGTTTGTGGTTGTAGTAGTTGTTGTAGTAGTTGGTGTAGTGGTAGTGTTTGTGGTTGTAGTAGTTGTTGTAGTAGTTGGTGTAGTGGTAGTGTTTGTGGTTGTAGTAGTTGTTGTAGTAGTTGGTGTAGTGGTAGTGTTTGTGGTTGTAGTAGTTGTTGTAGTAGTTGGTGTAGTGGTAATGTTTGTGGTTGTAGTAGTTGTTGTAGTAGTTGGTGTAGTGGTAGTGTTTGTGGTTGTAGTAGTTGTTGTAGTAGTTGGTGTAGTGATAGTGCTTGTGGTTGTAGTAGTTGTTGTAGTAGTTGGTGTAGTGATAGTGCTTGTGGTTGTAGTAGTTGTTGTAGTAGTTGGTGTAGTGATAGTGCTTGTGGTTGTAGTAGTTGTTGTAGTAGTTGGTGTAGTGATAGTGCTTGTGGTTGTAGTAGTTGTTGTAGTAGTTGGTGTAGTGATAGTGCTTGTGGTTGTAGCCGTGGTTCTCCTTCTTCTCCTTCTTCTCCTTCTCTTTCTCCTACTCCTTCTCCTTCTTCTCCTTCTTCTGCTTCTCTTTCTCCTACTCCTTATCCTTCTTCTCCTTCTTCTCCTTCTCTTTCTCCTACTCCTTCTCCTTCTTCTGCTTCTCTTTCTCCTACTCCTTATCCTTCTTCTCCTTCTTCTCCTTCTCTTTCTCCTACTCCTTCTCCTTCTTCTGCTTCTCTTTCTCCTACTCCTTCTCCTTCTTCTCCTTCTTCTCCTTCTCTTTCTCCTACTCCTTCTCCTTCTTCTCCTTCTTCTCCTTCTCTTTCTCCTACTCCTTCTCCTTCTTCTCCTTCTTCTCCTTCTCTTTCTCCTACTCCTACTCCTTCTTCTCCTTCTTCTCCTACTTCTCCTTCTCTTTCTCCTACTCCTTCTCCTTCTTCTCCTTCTTCTCCTTCTCTTTCTCCTACTCCTTCTCCTTCTTCTCCTTCTTCTCCTTCTCTTTCTCCTACTCCTTCTTCTCCTTCTCTTTCTCCTACTCCTTCTCCTTCTTCTCCTTCTTCTCCTTCTCTTTCTCCTACTCCTTCTCCTTCTTCTCCTATTACTACTTATCCTTCTCTTACACCTTCTACTTCTTCCCCTTGTCTTACTCTTGCTTCCCCTTCCCTTACTCCTTCTTCTTTTTCTCTGTCTTCCTTTCTTCCTTCTCCTTCTTATTTTCCTTCATCTTTTCCTTCTTCTTCTTCTTCTTCTTCTCCTTTTTCTTCTTCTTCTTCTTTGGCGTTAGCCCTGAAAGGCACGTTCGTGTCGTAGTTTACAGCGAGGCTGTGATATCTGCGCCTAGGGAACGACGTGGACTAGTGGTTAAGTGACACGGCTCACAACCAGAAGGTGCTGGGTTCGATCCCCAATCACAGCACCGGTCGCTACCCCGAGAAAGCAAACCCTTAGAAAATGCCGGAGGAAGCAGACCCTTGCATAAAATGCATGCTGAAGTCGGATGCACTGGGGCAACGGGCGCAAAATAAAAACCACAATGCAACGCACGCCGTCTTAGGAATTAGAGAAAATAAGGCGAACGCATAAAAAAATACAAATATCTGTGCCTTTCGACCCGATACAGCCGATTTAAAACGCGATGTTTTGGGAGTAAGTTTGTTTTCATTCTACGATTTCTAATTTCTTTCCCATGCTGCATGGTTTGGAG